>JAGGAQ010000010.1:0-133261 GCA_017657225.1 Termitomyces sp. T69sscA
TGAAACAGAGATGAGAACACAACAAACAAGACGGGTTATGGTAATATCAAGACTAGAGTACCTACTTACTACTCTACAACTTATATACTACGCAGTACGTAGGGCCCAGGGCTCAGGCCCAGGTTCCAGTGGTGGGTCGTGGCGCCAGGGCTTGGGGTGAGACCCAGAGGCCACGCAGGGCGGGGCGAGGTTGAGACATGTTGTGTGGCACGGAGGTCTCGCACTGGAAATGCAGAGACACGCAATAGTGGGGCGGTGAGGAGGGAGCGGGAGCGGAGCATGGTGTGCGGGGGTTGGCAGCAGTGATGCGCAATCATGATGTGTGATGGGGGTCTCGGTGTGGGCTGGGGGTGACGGGTGGTGCCGGCACTGATGTGATGTGATAGCCGAGACCCAGCGCTGATGTGGCGGTCACGGCGGTGATGGCCGGGAGGTGCCGCGAGTGGCGGTGGCTGTGGTGGCAATGGGCAGTGATGGCTGGTGATGGCTGGGGATGCCGCAGGTGGCAGTGGCTGGTGGCGTTGACGGGCAGTGATGGCCGGTGATAGCCGGGGGAGTTGGCCGGATAGCGGTCCGGGCCTGGGGCAGTCGTAGGGGTGGTTTTGGGAGGGTTGGAGTCCCGGGGCCAGGGCTGAGTCCTGGGGGTCGGTAGCGGGTTGTGACACAGTTAGTCATAAAGATCCAACCATGAATCATGGAAAAAAATCAGCATCAGAGCGTCTCAGAATACTTATGTGATACCATGAAGCCCACTGTTATAAGCAACAATGGAAAACTCATTTAGACAATATTCAGGACATTTCTGGAGTGTGACATGGGCATGGTGAGGTAGAACTGAATAGTCCACTGGTAGACAGTTTCTTCCTATGTACAGGTACATATATGTTCTGATAAGTATCATCATTGAAACTGCATGTTTCTGTGGCAAGTGCTGGTAAAGCAGAGGCAATGGAGATGAAGAGGAAAGTAAGAGCTACAATTGTTCAGCGTTGTGATAGTGATGGAATTGTACAATCAATTATACTAAGTTTTCATAGCAAAAGTGTTGGCAAGGGCACATCACAAAAAAGGTAATTAGAATATCTGACCATATATGGTGTGGGCTCCATTGAATGGAACCTACATGATATGTAGATGTTGGATGATCTGAAAATTGTAAAGCCAAACTTAGTACCTTGAATCATTACTCACCAGAATATTAACTTGAATAACATTGAGAAACATTGTGGGATAGAATTGAGAAAGAGAAATCCCAAGCTGTTCCCAGCTTATTATGACCTTACCAGGCCATATCATATCTATGGCATAATGAGGACTTTGTGATTTTATTGGGTAGACAATATTTATTTTACAAGACCAATGAAAAGGCCTGGAATCACAACAAAATCATGTGAACCAGTAGAGAGGATCAAGAGGGATCAGTCTTAGGTACCTCCCAATTGACTGAGTCCTCTCCAGGTGAGCATGATAAACTTATGCTGAGGTACTTCCCAATTAACTGAGTCCTCTATAGTCACTTTTTGGAGTGCAATTTACTAGTATAGCTTCACATTATCCACCTACCATGCCCTATTTGTAACTATATATGCTGTAATGTTCTGGGGCTGAATACATCCTGAACATGGGACTGGCTGCAGGGCCCTCCTGAAGAGCTCAGTGCTTTTCTACATGGTCTCCATATGGCAAGATATAACTGTCCTTTTTTAGAGCTGTAATAAGGCAAACCTATAATTTGAGGACCAAATAATCTACAGGATGCACCCAATTTGCTCATTTTGGAAGAATTATAAGAGATCATCTTAATTTAACCCCAGTATTATCACACTATTATCAAAAACTGAACATGCGGAATATGGCCATATAATGTTTCTCATATATTATTTCCCTGAGAACTTGTGGGTTCCCATATATGGCCATATATTCTAATGATCTTTTTCGTCATGTCAGGTTACAGAAACAATATAACCTTGAGGAGATGCCGCACACACTCTCCTGTCAGGTTCCGAATATGTCGCATACTTCTCTTATCGCCGGAGGAAACCAGTTCACATGTGAAAAATGGCACTGTAGGACTCGGTTGCTCAAAATATCCTGACAGTCGTTCTGTATTGACGAGAGTGTGAGGCAGCCAAGGCCTTCTTCATTATAGCTACATAGCCTGTGCAGGGATTTAAAGTTCAGCGCTCAGCGCGTATGAAAATAGCTACTCATTCGCGGCGGTTAGTCTGGACATATTGCGAAGGCTATTCTGTGAGCAGTAAATGTTCGCAATTCTATAATATATAGACCCATGGTTCATCCATATCGTAAATAGATAAGATTGAACTTCAGATCCGAACTGTCATTTCCCGATTTTTAGTGGTACTTCTGATGAAAAGCCATCACTTACCTTTTATTAAAGTCTATCACAAGACAGAATGTGCCAAATCTTGGTTTGGGGAGATATATTATCTTTATTCCAGCCGAAAAAAATAATGGAGTAGGGTCGGGTAGAACAAACAGAAGAGCATGCTCAACGACATCCATTATGATGATGCCATCGGAGAGACTTGACTTCTTTTAGACTCCTCAACCGCTTGAAATGCCAATCTTTTATCGAGAAACCCACACAAATGAACTTGATACCGCCCTGTTGAAAACGTCCGCTAAGCAACGACAGTTCAGACCTCAGCCAGCTCGATACAGGCCTTCTTCCCTTGATGCACCGGTACAAATAAGTCAGTGAGCACGTCTGTGCAGATTTGGTTTGGTCGCGCGACACGGGGTCAGCGAGCGTTCAAGCTTCCAAGTTCTATGTCATAACGCATTAATGTATCTGAGACGCATATGTATATGCAGAGGTACAGATTGGAGAGCTAAAAACTCGGATTCCATAGGTTTCTATGCGGCCGACCATACTTCATCGGAAACGTTGCTCGAGCCCGAGGGAATATCAATCTTAACTGGAAGGATTCTGTACACACGCTTTAATCGGATGTTACAGTCTGGCATCCTCTTGTCCAAGCTCTGCTCAGACAGCCTTCAAGTTGGACAGAAGTCAATCTGCAGCGGCGGCGCCCCAAGCGTGACAACGCCTTGGATACTCTCAAAGAGAATACTCGACAGACAAATTTGGACACTTTGATACTGCAAATCGGCTCGAGTACAATTACCAGTGTTATGGATGTGCGGTTTGCAGGGATATCTTTTTCGTCTGACTAAGAGGGCCCGGGCGGGTAACATCTGATCTAGAAGTTGGTTCACGAAGAGCCCGAGACGCTTTCTGCTTCCTAGCTCTGCGGAGTCGCTGGGCAGCTGTTGCTTCAATGTTCTCAAGAGACCGGATGCAACTTGTGATGGAGTCTTAGCGGACTTTCGATGGGAGAGACGAAAAATCTGCTGTGACGATGATTCAGGTAATTGTAACAGGCTTAGACCGTTTTCCGAGACGGAAACTCTTTGACAAGTTTATCAAGCTGTTGCACCAATGGTTCGTTCACTTCCAACCGGTCTTATATGGGTGCACTGCTCATGTATGGCGTCGAAACGTTGACCTGAAGTGGGGTCACCTTCCCCAGTTGTCCGTGTGCTGGACAATTTGGGGACTTGCTGGCTAGATGAGGAACAGATTCAGCTTTGAACCTCCCTAATAACACAAGTCGCTCTAAATGGCTGGAGAGGACTCAATGAATCGGGAGGTACCCAAGACTCAAATGACAACCACCGGTTCACGTGATCCTGGTCGTAACTGGACAAAAGGCGTCTTTATGGAAGGAAGTCATGAGAGGAAAGAAAGATGTATTTCGAGATATGACTGCAGATGTGGAAAACCTCATCTTGTCGAGAACTCACTAGTACACTAGACATTGGTAACTATTAATTTGAGCACCCACTTACCCTCGCCTTACAATAAACTTACCCTCACATTCCATCCTATCCGTGCAGGGGTTGACCTCTTCCTCAGATCACGGATACCCCCAACGCCTAGACATCAAACCCAACCCTAGGATGTAACAAACACACAAAAAAAATATTATTATTCTTATTAGAGATACACCGGGAAACGAAAACGAAATCATATAATTGATCAGGAGGACATATTATTATATCTACATACGCACGCCATACCTAGATAAAGAACTTGTTGTTTCTAGGTACGTACTAATGCAGTTCCATTATACGCGACTGAGGATGAGCAATTAGCACTTGTCGTGTCTAGGTGTTCCCCTGACCTTTTGCCTCCATGGAAGGGCGGCCTGCTTGGTGGGATTAGAATAGGTGTGAAGTGATATACTCCTGCCTCATCACAACTTCCTAGCCTTAGAATATCTTTGTCATTGGATCCTACAACGCATTGGCCAGTGATTGGGTATTGGATGGTGCACTCGAATGCTTGAAACCCGAAGCAAGCATGACATGTTATGTTGAACTCTTGTTCACTACAGAGCCATTGGATGAGCATACATCTGCAAGTGACGTGATAAGGAAAAGCTTACAGAAGATGTAATGACTTCCTAGTCCATCTGAAGAGTAAGCTACAGTCATCGACAGCAGTGAGAGCAGTGTAGAACAGCTGGTTGGGGACGGCCCTGGCAGGTCTATCACAGCATTAGTCAGTCGTAAAGGTCCAGCCATGAATCATGGAAGAATGATAAGAATATGAACACCTACATGATACCATAAAGCCCGCTGTCATAAGCGATAATGGAGAATTCCATTGACAGACAGTGTTGCTGATTAGGGGGTGCACATATATATTCTGATAAGTCATTAATTCTGGAATGCATGCCGTGGTAAGCGCAGAAAAGGAGACGAAGAGGAAAGTAAGAGCTACAATCCTGATATTCAACATAGCGTTGTGATGGGGTCATACAATCGTTGAGACCGGGTTTTTATAGAAAAAGATTCGGCGAGCGTCCAGAAACAGTATGGCCTTGAGGAGATGCCGCACACACTCTCCCATGAGGTCCGAATATGTCGTATGTGACCATGCTTTGATTTACTTCTCGAGATTTATGAGCGAAGGAAACCAGTTCACGCGTGAAAAATGGCACTGTAGGACTCGGTTGTTCAAAATATCCTGACAGTCGTTCTGTATCGGCTAGGATGTGAGGCGGCCAAGGCCTTCTTCATTATAGCTACACAGCCTGTGCAAAGGATTTTAAGTAGCCGCGTATGAAAATAGCCTCTACTCATTCGCGGCAATTAGTCTGGACATGTGCCGGATTGTGAGGGCTATTCTGTGAACAGTACATGTTCGCAATTTAATATAATATGGACCCATCGCTCATCCATATCGAAAATAGATAAGGTTGAGATCCGAACTGTCATTTCCCGGTTTTCAGTGGTACTTCTGACAGATGGAAATCCATCACTTACCTTTTATTCAAGTCTATCACGAGACAAAATGTGCCAAATCTGGGTTTGGGGAGATATGATTATCTTTATTCCAGTCGAAAAAAATAATGGAGTAGGGTCGGGTAGAACAAACAGAAGAGCATGCTCAGCGACATCCATTATGATGATGCCATCGGAGAGACTTGACTTCTTTTAGACTCCTCAACCGCTTGAAATGTCCATTTTTCATCGAGAAACACAGGAAGCTAGCTTCCGAACGTCTGCCCCATCAATGATGTACAGCTCTTGCTCTTGACTTCAAGGCATTGCACCATACTCCATTTCGTTGTGTGCCGTCCACACGGATGAACACGGATGAACTTGATACCACCCCGTTGGAAACGTCTGCTAATCAACGACAAGTTCAGATCTCAGCCAGCTCGAGACAAGCCTTCTTCCTTTGATGCACCGGTACAAAGCCAGTGAGCACGTCTGTGCAGATTTGGTTTGGTTGCGCGACACAGGTTCAGCGAGCATTCAAGCTTTCAAGCTCAAGGTCTGTGTCATACATTAATGCATCTGAGACGCGAAGAGCTAAAACCTCGGGTTACATAGCTCGGGTTCCATACATTTCCATGCGGTCAATCATGCTTTACCAGAAACATTGCACGAGCCCATGAGAATATCGACCCGAACTGGAAGGATTCCGTGCATACTCTCTAGTCGCGACGTCACAGTACTCGTGTTCCTAGCACTGTTCGGAAAACCTTCAAGTTGAACAGAAGTCAATTTGCAGCATGCCCCAAGCGTAACAACGCCTTGGATATCGACGAGAAGACTCGACAGGCAAGTTCACTTTAGGTACTGCAAATCAGCTCGAGTGCCAATCACCAGCGTTCTGGATGTGCAATCTTTTTTGTCTGACTGAACGTTTATGCGATAGTATTGAGCATGACTATTTCCCAAGGATGACTTCCTTGACGTGAATTGGATTAAACTTGCGCGACATAAATGCAAAAGTCGAGCTACTTCTTGTGTGGTGAGGTATTGGCTTGCCAATAGTTCCTCTGTAAAACGTTGATGCCCACGTGTCATGATTAGGTAAGGTTCTGAAAGAGGAAGTGTCAGCTCGGGCAATGCCGGTGTGCTAGTTTCCTACCATGTCTTTTATTCGTCTGGCCGCCCGAGTTTCAACCCTTCCTTCTTTCGCCCGTACTGCTCCCCATGTGCAGCGCCAGCTCGTACAACGCGCGGCGTACTCTGCACAGGCAGGACTCTCGCGGGATGCCATTCAGTCGCGTGTGTTTGAGGTGTTGAAGGGCTTCGAGAAGGTCGACCCAGCAAAAGTAGTTTTTCCAACGTGTTTATCGTGCCAGAGCTCAACATTGCTCGATAGCTCGCTGTCACCTCAAAATTCAACGAAGACCTTGGTCTTGACAGCCTGGACCAGGTCGAGGTCGTTATGGCCGTTGAGGAAGTCAGCATTTTTACAGGGTTGATGTTTGTCTTCGAAGTTAATTCTGCTGTAGGAGTTCGCAATAGAGATTCCAGATGAGGAGGCGGACGCGATAACAACGGTACAGCAAGGTATTTTCAAGCCTGTCACCTTAGCAATTCTGTGCTTATGGATATTTCTTTTTTTACCAGCGATTGACTATGTTGCTAAAACACCAGCAGGTTCGTATGTTCTGCACTCAAGCTCTACTCTTTCTGACCAATTGTTCTTCGTAGCTAATTAAAATATGAGATTGTTCACTAGTGTCTCTCGTCTAGATTGATTAACATGCTTCCTCTCTACATGTGTGATGTTAGAATATTGTGCAAGTGTAGGTCTGACGTGAATGTTTGAACATATAATTCCCTTTTTAGCCTCGATCCCGCAAACCTTTGGCTACAAGGTTCACTTTTAATTGACTTGGTAGTGTGTTGATAATCAGGTGAGAACTAGTACAATTTATTTCAGCGATCACGACCTCACAAGGCGTTGACAGACAGATTTAACTCCTGCCCAAAAACGCTTCCTCCTCTCTTTGCGCTTAGCTTCAGCCTCGTCTGCCCGCCTCATACATTCAGATAGACTTGCCCAAGATTTGGCTGATTCAGGAGAGTCAGGGCGAGGCTGCGAGTGCATACTCTCTTCAAAGTAACCCCTATGGACGTTTGAAGTGTCTCTAATCGATGCACTTTGGCGGCGGGATTGATGAACATGACTTATTGAAGCTGGATGACTTCGACTCAAGGCTTGTTGGTCGAGTCTCGAACTTGAGTAGCTCGAAGGTGGCATTGGTGGAGCGTCCCTCGAGCGAGTGTAGGTTGCAGGGGATGCTAAACTAGAGTAGCCTAGCACCGGTGGTTGTGCGGGACGGTGTTTCCTCCTTGAGCTGCTTGAATGGTCTCTAGAGGGTCGACGAGTCCTCCTCCCGCTTGAAGTATTCATATTGAAGATCATTACATTCGTTACGTGACTAGTGCTAGTATGATGTGTGGCGGTAGAGGAGCTTCAAGATGTTCGCTTCCGTGATTAGCATGGATCATGTTCATAGTTATCGTTATTCGTATTACCTTGCAAGAGATGAGCCTGTCAAATATCTCGCCGGTGCTTGAAGTTGATATCTTGGATCTGCTTGGTAGTAGGTGTATGCCTGTTCATTATAGTGGCGATGGTGGGCTTGATGCGAGTGTGGCGCGACAGAGTATGGATATGCCATAGCAAAAGGCTATCCCCCGACTGCGAACCCTTAGCAGCGGCCGACTCTGTTCGATGGGGGCTAAGTGCTGATGTTCTGTGGCGGTGTAAACTTGAATGTGAGAAGAATGTTCTGGTGGTTATAATGGACCTGCGCAAGCTCGACCAAGTTTCTATAGATACTATGTAATCTTCCTTATCAAGCACAAAAAAACATGCACAGAACACGAGGCCTTCACAGTTCATCCACCTTTTGAAAAAACCAGGTTATATGATTATTCCCAATCAAAACAATGATATTTTCTTGTTATATTCTTACATTACTAGAGACAAGTCGATTTTGTTTCCTCAAATTATGTTTCTTTCTGATCTTTCGTTGTACCTTTTTGACCTTAGATTATAGATAAAGCCATTGAATTAGGTAGACAGATTGCCGTTGATTGTGTATGGTATCGGCTCTATTGTGACACCGTCGTCATCATAAATATAAATATCGGTGGCCAATTCTTGTATGACTCGTGCGGGATCCTGGAAAGTAACAGAACAAGCAATAAAAATCCTTGATACTTTCTTCCAAAAATGTCGTTAGCTGAAGGTAAAAGTTCATAGGTTGAAGTTGCGGGATGACTCCTATTTTAGTGCATTTCAGCGTAGAAGGTGAGTAGTGAATGAATTATCTAGATGACGAGCTTTCTATTCGAGCATAGGATTACTCCGACTCGTATACGGACTCATCTAGAAAGCCAAATCACTATAGCTTCTAGTCAACAAGTGTGGCGAAAGAGGAAGTGTGTGTATGATCATCCTTTGGCATCTACCTCTGGTGAGTGTGAGGTCTTATACCACGAGACTTGAAAAAGACTCCGCAGATAATGAGAAACGAGATGAGAAACGAGGATCCGATGTCACGTTTAAAGACCTCAAATATATGTGTTTTTGGTTCCCAGTCGTCAGAGAGTCACTCCACCATGCTCATATCCGAGCAGAACCACTAGCTTCACCAAAATAATTCCGCTGCAAAAAGCAACACAAGTTTTGCTCTTTTCGACAGGAAGAAGTACCTGGTGACAGCCTATTTTTTGACAAGAGTCGTGGGAAGCCGCTTACTAGGACCAATATCGAACTAGAATTCAAGATAAATCGCCTCTTGAAATCGAGAGTTTGATGATATTTATCCGAACTTGATGCGGGGACTTTATATAGTCGGTGAGCATATGCTCTAAAGTGTGGCGCAGTTCGCATATACGACGAATTGGTAAGATGAAACGCTCGTATCTCGTTCCTCTGTGTCCGAATTCGATGGCAGTATTCCTGCATCATATCAATTGCATTCGCATCATGGTAATGATAACTCATTTTGAACATCGCTTGATAAGCCTATGTCCTGTAATTCCATCCCAGGAATTGATCATTGGTCAAGTGCAGATCCAAAGTCAGCGTTTGTGTGGGTGGGAAGAGTCCGCATTGCTCGGCTCCACCATCTTCTCGAAGACCCCCAGGATATAAAGTTTGTGTCGTGTGGAATGAATGAATGAATGAATTGGGCTTATACCGCCGGCAAGCCACTATGCAGGGCTAAGAGGCGGGGGTAGGGTATGTCTACTACTCTACTCCGTATTATGATCTATTGCCTTTGTATTGATGATCGTGTATTGTATCTTTGCGGATTAGACCTTTCCTCGCATAATCTGATATGGCGTGTTTGTGTCGTGTGGAATGCGAAGGATCCGACTTGCCCGGATTCATCCGTCTTGTGGAAGAGACGATCGTAAATAGATATCCGTCATAAGGTAGAGTGAAACTAACCATGGCAACCATTTTGAACAGAAGGTTCAAGTATGAGGAACGAGCAACCACAATACCTCAACGCGCACAAACAGTTAAGCAGGGTTGCAACAAGTGTTTTGTTATTCCTACTTTGCCGACGGACCTCACGATTCTGGTGGTTATACAGAAGTATTCAATAAAAGACTCTTAGGATAGAGATCAGCCAGAACTTGTATAAGTAGAAACAATATCAACAAAGATGTTATGGGGATAGGCGAACTTACTTTGACACCAGCGGTACCGGAGGTCCTGCGAGAAACGCAAGGGGTTGTGATATTGCGTGGTATGAGGAGTCAAGCTAGTCGTGGGACGCGTCAGAGACACGTGTTCCAACGCCGCTGCCACAGAGGGAAAGTCAGGAGAAAAGAGTGATCCATACAAGGAGAGGCATTCCGTTCTTAGCAGCTTTTCCCATTCCGGTCAAACACAAGATCTCCTTTCTTGATCGCAAGGTCTTCGATAGGATCATAGAAATTCATACCGGGGATATACCGTGGATGTTAGTATTAGAATAATGGATGACAATGCTGTTGGAACACTAACAGCCTTTTGTTAAGTACTTCTGTATAGCCGGCAAAGTGAAAATAACGAAACACTTATTGCAACCCTGCTTAACTGTTTGTGCGCGTTAAGGGATTGTGGTTGCTCATTCCTCATACTTAAACCTTTTGTTCAAAATGGTTGCCATGGTTGATTTCACTCTACCTTATAACGGATATTTACATTCCACAATGTTGATTATGAAATCAGCATTATGCATGTCCACTCAGTGAAAGTCACAATGACTAGGCTTCCTCTCCATGCTTCTTCAATGTAGGTAGCCGCCGGACTTTGAGCCCACAGCGGAAAGGCTGTCACGAACAGATTTCTTGCAGCTCAAAACAGCTGCGACCGGAAATTTCCAGGTAGTATTCCTGTACCTACCATATCCGCCCTCAACGTCCCGTTACAAATTCTTCGGGTTGTGTCCGGAAGTAGGCTCTGTCACGATAAGGCCATGTTGTGAGCCCCAGCCAAAGCTCCCGATAACCTATAGACTACCACCCGGGCCGGTAGAACCCAGGATTGTCCCAAGGTCAATCTGCTGGCCAGTGTGTCAGAGACTCATTCCTTTTGAGCTCATTGGTAAATGGGTTCGTATGGCATATGTTGCTTTCTGAGTGCGTTTTATCTCTATTTTGCTTGCATCCTTGAAGCATGATTCGGTGTCATCTAGCTATGTAACTCAAACAAAAAGGAATAATTGTAGTGAACTGTTCGGCTTGCCTTTGATATATAATATACATGATGGGGTGATAAAGCGACGTCGGGGACCATTTTACTGCTCGAAGGAAGAAAAGATGTATTCGCCTCAATCATTTGACGATCCGTCCATCATCAAAAAAACTATAGAGTACAGGCTTTGGTCATCATCACGGGTTAAGCTAAGCATGTTGTTATACAAAATTGATAGACCGCAAGGTCGGCCGCAAACGCAAAGACCGCAGGTAAACAGGCGAAAAGACATTAACGGAGGACAGGTCCGACAAGGCATACCATATCTGCTCTACCCTTCCAGAAAATTAGTAGACACAGTAGAAAAGAACGAGGGTGAAGGTAATCGTGCGAATGCCGATACAATCCATACTGTGCCATCCATGTTCTGTATAATTCCGGCGAAGCTGACTTTCTCCGTACAGGCAAAACGGTGCAGCTACCCGAATTGCTTATCATATGTTCAGTACAGGCTCTCGAAGTGGAGAACTGTGTATCAACATTGTTGGTGCCAAAGAGCTGTCTCAATACAAAAAGTAGCATGGTATGCCATCTCTTCAACTTTTTGCCCTGAAAAGAGGTATCCTTCATTGTCGACTCGGAAATGATCGCGTTCTGTGTGCGACGTTCGTACGGTACGAAAGGGAACATCCGCATTCCCATGAGCGCTTTCACATGTAGAGACAAGCCTAAGAGCTGACAAGAGTCGCGAGTTTGGAGGAAGCAGTGGGTCATTTCTCATTTAAGGATGCAGGGCCAGTGGACCGTGCTGCCACGGAAATACACAAAGAAATGAATTTTTCCCCATCTTACCTAATTTGTCAGATATGCAAGGACCCTGAGCCGAAATAAACAACAAGGCTTCTCGATACTCGGCTACTACGAACTGCTAGTGGCTCTCGCAGGAAATCCAAGCGCTTCCAGAGACTACTGACCAGTTATCTACGTCAATTCTTTCGGGATCATCCAATCTCTGGGAGCCGTTCAATTTCAATCATGATCGTCGTCAACGAGTTAGGACTTCAAAGTTGTTATATCTTTTGGCGCAAAAGCTACTCCTTTCGTTCGTAACATTGCATAAGTACTCGCAATAGTCTCATACTGTATGATCCATCAAGTTCGCTTATATACAGCCTCTCTTCGGGATTACGAAATGCGCGATTTGTCCGTACGCTCAACTGATTGCCTAAAGCCTGCCGTGACGCAGAATGATCCAAAGCTTCCAGAATGGACTTTGGCAAGAATCTAAGGGACCGGCGCCGCCTGAGGCTTGCGGTCAGACGGGTCATCCGTCCCTCAACCGACCAGTCGATCAAGATTTCTTCTTTCTTCTGTAGCCTTGTCCTATATACCTTAGCGTTTGATGACAGGTTTTCAGCTGCTATTCTCCCACTTGCTCACATTAGTGAGAAGCTAAGTCGATGATTATGTCTCGCGATGGGGTCCTCGACAGCAACACACCGCTTCCGAAACTGCAACTGTTGATTCTCTACCTGATCCAATTCACAGAACCTATAACAGCAACGGTGGTTTTTCCCTTCGTTAACCAATTCGTGAGAAACACAGGAATCACCGGTGGAGACGAACGCAAGACAGGATACTATGCCGGACTCATTGTAAGTAACCATTCACTCCTTTATTTCCTGTGAAGGGTCTTTGTTCTAATTGCCAATGATTCATTCTACAGGGCTCTGCGTTCTTTCTTTCTGAAGGACTCGTGGTCTTTCATTGGGGATGGTTCTCAGATCGCATTGGCAGGCGACCTATCCTTCTCTTAGGTCCAATAGGTTTATCTTTCGCAATGCTCAGTTTCGGTGTATCCACCGATTTCTGGATGATGGTCGCATCAAGATGCGCACAGGGTGTTTTCAATGGCAATATCGGTACGTATTGGTGGAAGCGTACAACTCCTATGACCTATGTATAGAGCGCAGGGGTGGCCAAAACTGTGATCGCCGAGGTACTCTCGATTCCTTCGACTTAGGCCTCCTGCCTGAATCTAACGTATTTTTCGTTGCACAGATTACGGACTCAACAAAACTTGCGGATGCATATGCTATGATGCCCCTTGTATGGAGCCTTGGGTCCACACTCGGGTATGTTTCATCACCTCTTGATCTAACTTTTTTAGTTTTTAAGATGTCTGTGATATTCAGACCAGTTCTCGGTGGCATCTTGGCAGATCCTGCCAAAAGTTGGCCAAATACTTTTGGGAAGTTGGCTTACTTTACGCGTCATCCATACTTTCTTCCCTGTGCTGCAGCAGGATTATCTACATTGATAATATCTTTGATAGCACTACTCGGTTTAAAGGAGGCAGGTCTACTCATTCACTTGTTGACGACATGTACTGACTTTCTAGTATATCAGTCCCTCCCGTCAGCTTTAGCTAGACGAAAGCAGAAAGGAGGGTCTGCAATCAGCGTCGAATCATCGCTGCTCGACAATGATACCTCCACCTACGGATCTACGGATCTCACACCAAACAAACGGTCATCAAAAGTTGACACAGATGTCCCAGTACCATTCAGAGGCCTGCTTATACCTCAAGTTCTCACCCCTCTCCTGGTTTACACTTTTCTGTCCTTTGTGGACATGAGCATGCAAGTTCTGCTGCCCTTGATGTATACAACCTCTATCTCGGTCGGTGGTCTCGGTTTTGACGCTTATCGCATCGGGGTGATTCTGAGCGTCTATGGCTTCGTCAGCGCTTTCGTCCAGCTCTTTTTCTTAGGAAAGCTCGTTCGCCAATTCGGACCTAGATACCTTCTCGCCCTCACACAGCTTAGTAATGCAGTCAACATCGGATTGTATCCACTGTTATCCTTCTTCGCTCGCCGGGCCGGGAGAGCAGATGGGATAGTTTGGACTATTATAGTCATACAGCTAATATCCCGCTTGACAAACGGGATGGGTTGGGGTATGTGGAGCCCAAGTCTACTCTAAGCTTCCTGTCTGATGGACGGTACATATGATGATCTCCAGGTTCAATTCAAATACTCATTGTGGACAGCGCGCCAAATCGGGCGTCTCTGGGCGCTACCAATGGTATGGGACAGGCTGTGGGCTGTATTGCAAGATCCGTCGGCCCGTCCGTGGCTTCATCGTTATTTTCACTATCGCTAGAAAGGAACTTGGTCGGAGGAAATCTGGTCTACGTAGTTCTTGTTGGATTTGCCTTTCTCGGATTGGGCATCACGTTTATGCTGCCTCAGAAACTCAGGTCGCAGACTAATTAAACTACGTATACGAGTCATGTATGAAGGACTCTGCAGTGTCATATAGGATGCGTTTGCTTCACGAGATGCAAATCTTCTCCATGCACTCGTGTTTTTTAAATATTCCGAAGAATCTACGATTGGGTACCTAGAAAGAATTCCGTGTGGTCTGGTACATCGAATTACATCGTTTGAAGGGGAAATGGGTACGGCAAGCGCTGAGTCAATCGGCGCCGAGCGTTGAGGATGGATCTCGATTACATGATGCGTGATGTTTCTACATATTCTCTGCCACGTTGTGGAGTGATTGTTTATCCGGCCCTCGAGGTTAGACCTGTTTATCTATGTAAGTAGGTAAAAAAACCCGACAGATATGTATGAGTGTTGGTCAAGCAGCTTCCTGCGTATGCATCCCACTGAAATTTGAGGCTTAAAAACGAACTTGATGAGAGGTATTGCTAGGAAAGAATACTAGTAGTAGGATGAGATTCTTATCTTTGCGGGATATGTATTGTCGTAAAAGAACGCGCAGAGATTCAGGTAGATTGGGTCGTCACACAAAGTTGATATATTTCGGCACTTTTTGCTCTCTTACGACAGCAAACTTGAGAATGAGGGTACAGAATACACTCTGAGAACAAGCTTGTATCACATTTCTCCGGCTTGCCGCACCGGGCGGTGGACTTAGTTCTGCATTGTGCAGGGTCCTCGTAACTAATGTCGAGAAAGAAGCCCCGCTGGCTCGAGGTCCTCTCGTAAATCTCCCGCCCTTGGTTTGCATGACAGTGAAAAACCTGGTTCGCATATCCTTGCTTGGATGTGCTTCTAGAGGGGACAGTGCTCTACATGAGCTATCTTTTTCTCTTCTAGAAACTCAGCAAATGAACAACCATATGGCATAATGTAAGGTAGACAAGAAACACGCAACATGGAGCATTTCGTAGCATACAATCGTAAGTAAAAGGTATCGCTAAGAGAGGTAGTAGCAAGGTAGATGACGTTATACGAAGAATCCAGCATATCCTACTCATATCTAACTAAGATCGTCCAAAACGTCCGATTCCCCTACGTTCGACTCGAGCCAAGTCCTAGTCGGGCAATTTAAGGTCCATCGCACACATCTACACCAGTGCATGCGTATCCAGCCCACAACAAATCATGGCTGAAATGTCCTCTCTATGACTCTATGGACTTGGCGTCCAGTTATCGCCCAAGCCCCCCGCCCAGGGCGCACTTGAAATCTGCGATAGCGGGCTCGTAGGCTCAGAGGTCGACGACACATTCCTCTCCCCGTCCATGTCATGTGATCCCGACATGCGATGAGTGCCTGCTCGCTCTGGAGGATAGTGCACAGTTTGCGGCACATTGAGCAGGGGGCTCGGAAGGGGCGGCGTCGGGCGTGGACGCGGGCTGAAGGAGGACCTCACAGGTGACGGACGCTTTCTGGAATCAGAGGAGACACTCTCGGAATGAGCTAGAGAGTGTGTTCTGACCGCAGAAAAGGCAGAAGGACGAGAAGAGACGGAACTGACAGATCCTGACAGGTCCCGCCGTGACGAGGCAGGGTCGGAGCCTGTGGAACGGGTCTGTGGGGGACTGAGATGTGAGTTGGTTGAGTAAAGGGAGCATTGTTCTGAGGTGACAGGTGACGAAATAGGCTGATGCGCACCATGTTAATAGAAGTAAAGTAGGGGAACTTAGAACACTTACGATACCAAACGTTGTGCGTCGTCCAAGTACACCCTGTTCAGCTGCCAGATTTCTCCAGCTTTCCCCGGCACTAGGAGGTGCTTCTTCCAGAGGGTCGATTGAGATGGGTGTGGCAGTGTCCTGACTTGACAAGGTTGAGGAGGGGGTGGTGTTCACATTTACTGGCGCATTGACAAGACGGATGGGCGGAGTGACTTGTGCAATGGACGACCCACCATCCGTATACGATTTCCGCGAGGAAGCAACGAGACCGGGTGGGAAAGGATGGACTTTAAGCTCGTCAGTATTATCGGTCATCAAGGAATTGGTTGTCTTTATTGTTGTGGTGAACGGTGAAATGGCGGCAGGCACGGGCATGTCGAGAACATCGACACCATCCGGAAGGCCATGATTGGCATTGGGGCCACCGGAGGGACATGGTTGTGACGTGCTCGGGATGTCAGGCACTGGCGGAACAGGCGGGATAGAGGAAGAGTTGGCTGGTCTGCCCGGTTGCGGTCCAATGGAACCAGAAGGTGTGAGGGCTCGTGGCACGGGTGAGATCGGGGTAGTAGGAGAGATAGGTGTTCCAGGTGAAGAGTGGGCATCATGGTACACGGTCGTTCCGCTTCTCGCACTAGCAGTCGAAATGGGACGGTCTCCTTCGAACAGAAGCCCTGGACGAGGGGCCGGAAGTTGGCTCATCTCAGGACTAAGAAGGCCTTTTCCGATTTCCGGGTCTTCATCGGCGAGAGGAGATACACTGTACCCATTAGTTCGGGAGCTACGCCGTGAACTGTTGTCAGAGTTCTTGAACCAACTGAGACGATCAAGGCCGAGACTGTTCAAGAGCCCGCGATTACTATTTCTGGAATGAACTTCACCAAAGGACCCGACGAGACGGGGAGGCGACCGAGATGCCAGTTCTTCAACACGTACACGACGTGCAGTGAGTAGAGTGGCGGCTTCGTCAGCATCTGGATAAGCAGCGAGCGAGTTTTGCGAAGGACGTTTCACAACAAATGGAAGTTGGGAAGGGTTCAAGGAAGAGGAATGTCGATTTGCCGAGGTCCAACCTTCGTTGGGGTCGAGTGAATGAAGCGGCGCGTGCAAAGGCGACAATTCACCTTCCCTTTCCTGTGGAAGGACGGCCTCCTCATTGATACGATCGAGGTCTTCTGTACCCAGTATGTGGCCGCGACGCTGCCGTTCAAGCTCGGCAGTTGTGCCCGGGTGCAACTTGAGCGTTGGGCGGTCCACCAACACACCATATCCAGAATGGTTAGTGCCAGAAGATTTAGAGGTGCTACCAGATCCTTTTGAAGACTGACTACCGGTAGTTGGCACAGGAACACGAGCGATGCCGACAAATGGAGGCACATTTAAATTCTGCGTCGCTTCCGGGGATTGGGGAAGTTCATCAGTGGTTTGAGCAAGGAAGGGATCAGCTTCTCCGCCGCTTGACCGAGGAGAGCGATCATTCCAACCAACGACATGATAGTTCGTGTTGCTGTACGATGCCCAGGGGTAGGCAAAAGGCGTATGGGACTGGGCCTGTTCGGTAGTCTGCAAGATCCTTTCGGGGTCATCTCGTCTCCTCCGACCTTTCATACATAGATAGAGGAGGATCGCAGCTATGAAGATGAAGATCAAGCCAAGGATGCTGCCGACAATAACCCCAATCAATCCTGCGCGGGAAAGATGATGTGATGCTTCACTAGAAGACGTAGGCGCGGTAGAAAAAGTAGACATAGTCATCGAGTTTGATACTGGTAAAGATGAAGCGGTGAAGGGAATGGGTGTCGCAAGTGAGGTTGACATAGGTATCGCAGCTGAAGTCGCCAGAGAAAATTCAGGGGACGTTGTGGCAGAAAATTCAGTGGCAGTTGTGACAGGAGAAATGGTTGAAGTTGTGGCTGGTGATGTGAGTCCACCGTAAGTCCAGTCCGGACCCAAAGGTATCTGGAGTATGTCAGTTAAAAAGTGACACGTAGACAAGTACTTACACTTGGTCCATAGTAAGTCAGTGGGAGGAAGAGGACTGTTGTTTCGGTGGCTGTTGGCACACCATCCCCATCGAGAAGGGTGGTAGGCAAAGCCGTCAACCAAGGAGGGAAAACCTGCGTCGGCGCAGCCATAGAATTGTTTTTTTTTTCTGGTTTTATGAAATGAAATTGTTCAGAAGTTTTAAAATGTCGTGAGTGAGCGTGAGGTTTCTACTACAAAGGGACAAAATCAACACTTGGGACACTCAAAGCAGCGTAAAGTAGAGAAACTTACTATTCTTTCTGGTTTTTGGGCTTTTTGACGCGTGTAAAAGGGAGATGAAGAGGAAAGAGGTGGAGGAAGAGGTGGAAGCGAACTTGGCCATTGGCAGCGCTGTTATTGAACCAACATCACGTGGAATCGTTCCCTGCTCATGTGATCGCATCGTGGCGCGTCATTGTTCGACATTGTATTTGGAGAACAATAGCTGCAGAGACGAGGAGACATTTTGCATCCTATCGGTCGAGGAGGGAGTTATCTGAAAGCATGTACTGCGTAGCATGTGTGTCTCTACGTGGCTGTAGTTCGTCGATCCACGAATGGGCAAAAGGAGCCTGGAATACCACCGAGGACATCAGACCTTCTCCATCGATTGATCCACAATCGCAGGGTCTTGCGGCCTCCTATCAAGTTGGCTACGCCATACGTTTCCCCCAGAAACCTATCTTGAAGATAAAACAATCATATGTATGTTGTGATGAGTTTCTGATCACTGTTTATAACCACCGATGGTGATGTCACTGATGTGGGCGGTTTGGAAACAAAGCAATGTGATATTGTACAAAACGAGTTCTAAAGTCGAATCATATATGAAAATGTACACAAATCAGATGGTATGATAACGAAATCGAAGATACAGCAGTAAGCAAGCAGCATGTAACGTGATCTAGTAATTCAAGGAGATGCGTAAACGAGCACAACAAAGCAAAGGGTATAAAAGATGGTATGGACATGGTGAAAGCAGAGACAGATAGAAGCGATATAGCATGACGAAAGATAGTGATGTATGTTGTTTTACAGGTCGTTAGATGTGCGTTATATGGGTACAGTCAGACACAGAACAGGTGTCGCAATGTCCATATGAAAGGATGATACTGATAGGGCATGGAAGGGTTCTGCGTGATGTCATCTATAATCCACAAGGTCAGGAACGAATGCAAATACGAAAACAAAGCACACACGATCATAAGGTCGACTCAAGAGTCCCGGCGATTACCTTTATCCCCTCGAAGGTGCCTTGGCGACTGGTCGACCTCCATAGGCGCATAGCCATAGCCTGAATGTCCCTGTCCCTGAGGGATATACTGCTCCCCAGAGGTTCCCATCGGACCGTAGCCATTTTCTTCAAGAATGGGAACTGTTGAGGGGCGGGTAGGGTACATGCGCGGATCGGGTTCGTTCATGATCGGAAGGGGCGTGCTATTAGTGCGTGAAATAGCAAGGCGAGAATGAGAACTGGTAGGTTGGCCCAGGCTGGTCTGTCCAAAGGCAGGAATGGCGTTGTACGCAACTGAGGCATTGCTCATGGACATGGAGTTTGCACCGTTGATACAGTACGGAGGGCTGGACGAGGAACTGGGACGTGAATGCGAATATCGACTGCGATATGAGCTGGAATGGTCATCATGGGACCCGTCGTCGTCGTCTTCGTCGTCAAATTCATCGTCATCTTCGTGTTTAATGTGCATTTCCCTGGACGAGTGTGATGAAGACAACTTGCCCTTGCGCTTCCTTTCTCGTTTCTGACCGTAGCCGTTACGGTTAGTGAGAGACCAATAGCCGCCTTTACCAGGTTCGCTGATGTCCCGCCCTTCATTGTGGAAGATTGACTCGAGGGAGAGATTATGGCGCACAGACCTCTAATTAGAAAACCTAGTCAGCTCATGTCCCGGCTGGCGTATATCATCTGCGACTGCGTACCTGCCATTTCTTTCCTCCGCTTTTACCATCGCGTCCGGTCTCATCGGGCAAATTCTTATAGTAGGAGAATCTGTTCTCAATCTCGCTATATATCTCCTGAAGAGAGAGACGACGATTGGGGCTTCCCCAGATAGCCAATGAGACCAACACTTTGTAGGTCACATTCGGCCGCGATCCAGCCGGCGGATCCGGTAATGACCAGAGACTAATGGGCTGCCTGGCTGTGAGGCCAGCATTTTCCCGCAACCAGTCCTCGATAGGTTGATAACGCGTTGATTCGGCGCCAGACAGTGATAATGGGATGTTGGCCGAAGAGTCAGATTTGGAAATAGGGCTGATGTTTCCGGCTGAGTGTGATGGAGAGGTAGAGTACGGGCCATGGCGCCCATGGTCAGTATAAATATGACGCTGGCCTTGGAGCTGGAAAGCACCTGGGAAAGCTGGATTTTGACTATGTCGAAGGTGTTGGGGCGACATGCCCGGTATATCTCGGGCACCGCTTCTACGGTAAAAGCCGGGCGGTCCACCTACGTGATCTCCTGCCGAGGGTCTATTGTGCTCATGGCGCTGTGGAACCGGGGCGCTCCATGGTCGCGCATCGCTGGCGTAGTAGACCTGATGGTCTCGCGAACCATGCCCTTGTGGAGCGTACACTCCGGCCGTGCCGTGGGATTGCTGGTAGCCAATAGACTGGCCCGTGGGAAGGGCGGAGAAGTCGAAGACGTTCTGGGAGAAACAGACGAAATGTTATTACTGGTTGAAATGCGCCACACAAGAGAAAGAACCACACCTGTCCGTGATCCGGAGCAAGTCGCGCGCCTCTTGAGTTTCGATGGTGTTCCCTTTGGACCTGCGTGGTATATTGGCTGCCGCCACCAGCAAGCTGGGTGCCGTAGGAATCGTGTTGGAGGCCGGGGGTAGCCGGTTGACCGTAGGGACCGCCCCCGCCCCCGCCGGTCTCGGACTCTTCCGAGGCATGACTATAAAGAAGCGGGACGCCGAGCATGTCAACCGCGTTGTTGGCTGGGAAGTTGTTCGAAGACAAGAAGTCCTGCTGATGCGGACGCGGCATGTCTGCTGCTGTAAAGACGAAAATTGAATCGAAACAAAAATACACGCGGACCCACAAGAAAAGGGAGAAGCGCGGTGGATGAACAAGGTCAGGCACATGGATCCACACCGAATTAGTTTATAAAAATACAAAACAATGCAAGACGAGATCAGAAATTAGTACGCGATGATCGCCCCCGAGAAAGGAAAGGCATACCACGATGTTTGTCACGGAACGTGATCGCGTAGAAAGCCCTTGAAAAAGTGGGAAAATATGCTTGGAAAAGCGGGAGTTTCGCGGAGGACGATTTGAACACCTTGGTGCGAGTCCCTTGTGAGTATATTTCACATTTTGGACCCGCTTTTAACAACATTGCAAGCGGTGACCTCAAGCACTGTGACTGTCACCGAAAACCTCCGTTTGGTAAAAAAATATTCCTTTACAAGGCAATTTTCCGGATTGGTTAAAGTGAAAAAAACCAATCCACCCTCGGGATTGGTCCCGACCCACATTTTTGACGTGCGAATTTCGCTTATGAGGGCATCTGAGGCTTTTGCGGAGGGTGAGGATGACTAAAAGCGGCCTGGGAAGAAATAAATTACTCAAGAAGGCAATGTCGGTCTGTGTTGGTCCACTGCTCTCAAAACAAGGAATTCTCTTGATTGGGGCGGACCCATTTTCTTGTGAATTGCTTCAATGAGCAATTACGGCGCCTATGTGTCGGTGTCCAACATAGGCAATTCGTGAGGCTGCTCCGCGCACCTCATCTTGCGACGGAATCAAAAGACGCCACGAGCCTAAATTGGTTCCGTAAGGGTGTTATTGATGCAGGTCTTTAAAATAGATTTTCGGTGGGTGCAGATGCCCGATAGCGTTCTGGAGGGCGCGATGCAAGTGGGCGGAGTCCAAATTTGGACCATCATAGACTGTTATTCGGCCGACTATACGATGCTGTCAAATGTAAGTATTGCCAGCGAGTCGTGAGTGCATCATATACCGAATAGCTATGCAAGATACTCACTCTCAGCCACATTGCCCATTCTGCTCGAAGCTGAGGAGGTATGGCGGGGGTAATGGTGAAATACGGGTTCTTTGTATCTTGTGGGTCCAATTCGATTTTAACAGCAGATCTGCCGGTTACATTTTGTATATCTGAGCAACCCTGGCCCGGGTGATGCTCTTATATTTCCAATTCCCTCGAATTACGTACATGGCGATCTGCTGAAAACCTTATTATCATCAGACTTAAAACACCCACAACTTGCCAAGAACGTGTTAAATCTCCAATACACCCCCTTTGGTTCTAATGCCTCTGCCTGCTTGCTACGGGTTGAAGCCTGAGGTCTCTATCTAGTGGATAATCTTTCTGCCGCCCCAAGATTTTTTGCAGATTGTTGCTGTTGATCCAAAGAAAATTCTTGTTGAGGGTTGTATTATCACGAGGGGAGTCGCGATTCCAAGCTTTCCAGATAAGCTCATCGGATGAACCAGTTTTGCCTATATACGTGCGTTCACGCATTTCTGATTTTCATGCATCGACTACGCTCCACCTACCCCATTCAGGCTATAGTGTATCGGTTTTGGCGGCCAATTGCCTCCGTTGCATGATCTTGTGAAACATCATGGAACTTAACCGATACCTATCGTACCCTCCATGAGTTGGATTTCAGTTGACGAAGACCATAAGGACTGTCTGACCCTGGGGCCAAGACCATACGTGCATTTGACAAGCGGCCCGATTGGGCTTTGCAATGGCATACAGTGTCATCCTGGATATGGCTTCCTCGTCCCCCTATTCTCGTAACTGTCAAATTTATCACCGATGACTTTTTGCTACAACTGCTCATTTGTTAAAAATATGGTGCTCAACTTTTCCGTGTGTCTCTCAGAAGCGAGGTCTCCGCGCTTGTTCACAAAAAGAGACTGAAAATGCAGCAAACTGAGCAGTGGGTGATAACTTCGCTTCCGGAAATAGATATATAAACTATCGTCCCACCATCGAAGCCGCCTTACGTTCCTCTTGGTCTAATCTGTACTCTTTAGGGCCAGGTCCTACTCGTGTCTCAGCGAATACCTGGCAGAATAGGATCTTGATATTTGTCCAACAGGAAACAATCAAACACCTTGCGTCTCCAAATGTGCCGGAATCGTAATTTGAACGAATTCGTTTTACTTTGTCGCGTCATCGTTCGGATCTCTCGGAATACTATACTTATCAAAGCAATGCCATCGAGATCCAAGGTCCACGGATAGTAATATGTAACATCTATCTTCTTCATTCATGGGCAAGGTCATGCCTGATTGGACCCGCAAAAATTGTGTGCTTCTCTGTGAAACGCGATGTGGATCAGATCGCCTTTCTCGCGGTGCGCGTTTTTCTGGATCGCACCTGCATGTATAAAACATTTCATAGTAGAACATGTCAGAGAACATCACTCATGTCTGCCCGATATGCAACCAGACAATAACGCATTGCAACTCGTATCAAAGTTGTCAGAAGTACCAGACGATTCTTAATCTGGTATGGGTTGGAGATATTTATTTCTACCTCTCTCTCCTTTCGACACATACATGGCTTCCTTCGTCCGCCCCTCGCCTCAAACATAGACAGTTATCTGGACCCGTCTACCTGACGCAAGTACATGGCCTTCAACAAACTTGCAGTCTTGAGGGACCCCTCAAGATATCATTCTCTGCCCCAGTCGTGTGTGGCTGTGAGAAAGTACGCATCTACTAAACTCCATTCTTTGCCGTGAACAGGGGGACAAACGCGCGAATTTTCTGGACCAGGCTTGGAGTTGATGTTTTTTTTTTCTCCAGTTTCTCAGATATGATCTGCGTGTTACAGAAAGACATAGATAAGAAATTCTACAATATGATAAGGGGAACCTTATCGGTGTCATAGAGTAAATTGGGGAGAAGTCGAGCGGGGAGTGTAAGAGACGGTACATATACAGTTCTGGGTACATAAGAAACTAAAGACGTCCACATCAAAGTTGTGTTAGAATGGATGACGAAAGAAATATTTGAATCTATGGAATGATATAATCGAGTTCGCCCTCCTTCACCCGAATCTCAACGACTTCAACCTCGTAGTCGTTCAAGGCCGAATTCGTCGACGACACGGAGGTTGAGATGAATCCTCGGGAATTTGGAGGGGAAGTGGAAGCAACATCTAATGATGAGATTCAGGTGACAAAGGGAGAACACAGGAGTATGGAGCGGTCAGCACGTTCAAAGACAGAAGAATAAGCATAGACAAGAACGAACATCTATCTTTGATGTATGGAGGCACAAAAAGGTCCTTCAGAAGGAAGTTCAAGTCAGACTATACTCTCTTGTTATAACGAGCCATCTACGTACTTGATTCCACACAAATCCCTGACTACGTTGGATAGTCAAGATGGGCCGAAGAGTATACACGGGCGAGCGCTTCTTCCGTTGCCTGGGGCTCTTCTCAGGCTCTTGGTCCAAAGCTCGTTGTTTGCCTTTGACATCTTTCTGGGTTTCAAGAACCTTCCGTCTGGCCCCATCATTGCCCTCTTCCTCAATATCCATGTTGAGATCATGGGTTGGATCGTCAGTCTTGCCACTACAGCCCACAGCTGTATCCTTATCATCGGAATCAATGAGAGACTCGTCCCGTCGATGAGCGCTAGGATAGTCTTCGTCGTCCTCAGAGCAAGATTCGGAGCCACTGTCGCTGTACTCATCGTCATACGGAATTTGCTCATAACAGGCCCATGTGGGGGGTGAGGCAGCCCGTCCAATGGTACGACTGCGGAAGAAGTATGGGTTTGCTGAGGCACTCATCGACTTCAGAGTATGTAGCGAAGAAAGGGCCTCGAGGCAGTCGCCGTGAGGTGTGAAAGTGAAGTGGCGGAGTCACGCGTGACCTGAGTCATTGCATTACCCGGCACCCCACATCATTGATTCACCGTCGTCTTGATGTCTTGGGCTTTGGAACCTAGAAAACTGCAGTTATCACAGCTTAGAGTCAGATAGTCACTATGCCAGTCTGCTGTATACAGCGTACTTATATGATGACCATGAAGTGATTCCAAATCAACTCATCCATAACACGTTGTCTCTGTTAAGGTAACCTAAACTAATCTATAACTTTGAGGAATTAGGGGCCCGGGCTCGAAGCCGGGAAATCGATCCTGAAAAGTCACTAATATTTATTTTGTGATGTAGAGATATGTTATCTAATCTCATCTCTGATTCGATCAAAATAGGTTTGATCATCTTCTTGGAAACCTACCCTCTAAATATTCTCTAACGGACTACTAACCGGTTCAAATCTCCAATCTCATGGCTGGCTCTAAGTTTGCGTACGTGCGGAACTTTGAACTTCCTGACCCACTGTTGCCCGATACCTTCATGGTTTTCCGGCTCGATGGACATTCGTTTCATCGGTACGATCTATCACGCGTTGAACGAGGACCATATCAGAAGATGTCATGTTAGGTTCTCCGAGAAACATAATTTCACCAAGCCGAACGATGTTCGCGCCCTCCAGCTGATGGATCATGCTGCTCGCGATGTTATGGAGGAATATCCAGACATTGTCCTTGCTTTCGGAGAATCTGATGAATATAGGTATGTTATCTAGCTCTTGCGACTATTTCACAGTACGCACTCTGCTTGGAACTTGAACGATTGAGCACGCATCCTGGTTTGGAAAATTCTTGCTTCTCCCACCGCATAGTGTCCATTGCATGAGCGTGAACTCTGAACATCTATCTCGTGGTCAGGGAAGGGGCTATTGTGTTTCTGGATTGCCGTTTTTGGCCTCATCTTTTTTTGGCCTCATCTTTGGTATCAACAACACTGATCTGGTCTTGGCATCTTCGAGTAGATGTAATAAGTAGATGTATCTTTCCTCTTCCATTGACCCTCCACCTCACGCTCGTTTGATCTATACTGACATCGCTGATAGTTTTCTCTTGCGAAAGTCAACGGATCTCTACAATCGAAGACAAGCAAAAATAATGTCTACGTTGACATCACTTTTCACCTCTTCGTATGTCTTTAACTGGCAAAAATATTTCCCTGATAATCCACTGCAATATCCTCCGTCCTTCGATGGTCGAATAGTGCTGTACCCTGCAGAACAACAGATTCGGGATTATTTCGCATGGAGACAAGCCGACAGTCTGTTTATACAATTCAAAAGGATGCGTTGTACGAACTCACGTATTTCAAGCGCACATAAACAATCTCTATAATACCGTATTCTGGGCCCTAGTCCAGCACGGTGGCGAGACAACAACTCAAGCACATGCGACACTACGAGTCAGCTTAATTATTTCATGGCTTCCTTCCTTACAAGGAAACTCAGAGGAAAGTGCAGGGTACAGTCTCCAAGGAGAAACACGAAATTCTTTTCACCAAATTCCAAATCAATTATAATCAAATCGACGAGCGGTTTCGAAAAGGAAGTGTACTGGTTCGTGAGGAGGTTCGTTTGACCTGCGTTCTCGTGGGTGCGTATCTGAATAAGACGGCATAGGTCACAGAATCTGCCGTACCTGCCGTGAATACCGAAAGTAGTGCGGCAGCACACGAGCCATCGGGTCCATCGGGCGATAATCTTTCAAAGTCCGCATTCTCACCGACTGCGCATAAGAGCGGAAAGCCAAAGCGTGAGGTGAAGCCTAAAACGGAAGTAGTCGTTTTGCACTGCGATATCATCAAGAACCAATTCTGGGACGACAGACGTAGCATTCTCAGCGGGTAGACGAACACGGAACATTATGGGTGAGACTCCGCTTTCCTCTTGTCTTCAGTACGGCAGCTCAAGTAGACATAAATAAGACCGCGAGAGTAGTTTTCTATAAGGGTATATATAGATATTATTTTTACCTCATGCAGGCACATGCTTCAACATGGAATGAATCAGACTGTCGCCAACAAAGCGTCTTCGACTTCTTTCATCCTTGCCGCTTCCTTCTCCTCATTCTCTTTCTCCTTCTCTTTTTCCCGAAGAGCTTCTGTCTCCCGTGCGATTACGTATGTAGGTCTCATTTCAACTTTGTAATCCAGGTGTCGCTTGACGTAGAAGCACATGTACGCCAGTGAATCTAGGCAAGCTCCGAGAGTCGATGGGATAACTCTGTCTATATTTAGTGCATGATTAAACGAAGGACAATTTAATGGACAGACTTGTCATCGTCAAAACGACACCACTGATAGAAGGGCAATTATAGCATCGTCAATTCACACAGTTTTAGAAAAAGTATCGTAAGAGGATTTACCTCGTCTTGAAAACGAGCAAAATTAGTATAATGGCCGTTATCTATATTCCCTTCGTGGTTGATGACTGCAAACAGATCGTAGTCGAACATGCCCACAGGTCCCGGAAAACTGTTTATTATGAGCAATCTTTTCCCATCCGAGAGAAGTTACGCGACGCACACGCCGTTAGCTGCCTTTTCTAGGTCTTCCAAAGCAAGCGTGGTATAAGGTGCCATACAGAGAGAAGCAGGAAACCGAATCGGTGTGTCAATTTTGCGAGCTGAATTCTTGTCAGCAGTCTTGTGTTCGAAACGCTGCGCAAACATGGTCAGAAGACCTTTGTGGAGGCAAGTCTGGAGTCATGTACTTTAAATTGGAAACATAGTACTGATGGAAGTTTTCTGAAAGTAAGACGTTTGCTGGCCTCCTGTCAATCAGGGAAGAAAGAAGCGGAGATTCAGTACTGTACAGCTCAAGGACGAAGTAAGCACATGGTACTTGAGATGCTTTTGAACATTTTTCGCTTTTACAAGTGTACTTTGAACCTAATTTTTCCGGTTGAGTAAATCTGCGAAGTTCAGCCGTTTTGTCATCTCTCAATATAGAAAAGAAAGAAAACCTTCTGAGACAAGCAGCCAATGTGTTTTCGCCAGCGTTCCCACCTCCTTTTACCCTGAAATCGAGACTCACGTCAAGCATGGGGTCAATAGTACTCGTTATATTTCCGCAACGTTCACACTTGACATCACTTTGAAGTTGTCCTGCAAAAGTAGAGTGGATGATACAGTTGCAATGTACATTCGTCGAGCCCCGAGAAGTCAGATGGATGGCATTGAGAGTGTTGATGAAAAACTCGTGCGCATCTTGCTGCGCATACCCAGCTAGATCTGGTGAAGCGTGCCATGAGGTAGCAAGAAACGACACCGGACCGTAAGGTGCGGAATCTTCTGAGTATATCTACATTAGAGTTTGTTCAGTAACTCGACACGCCCTTGCCCAGAATCTTCCAACCTCTGTGAACAATTTGTCCATCTCACATGATGTACAGTTTTCGAATTTGCATTGTCTGGGGTCATGTTTGTCTGCTAGATAATAACTGCGAAGGAGAGGATTATGAACAAAGCATTGGAGGACGACATTGAGAAAGCATGTCTGGCCAAGATTGAGGAGCCCCCGTTTCGCTATGGAAAATGGGATAATTTCAACGTATATCAAGATATCAAGAGGAGACAATGCATACCCTGGCAAGGAATGGTCTTGCATTCTTCAAGGGCCGCGACGTCCTTTTCATTAGGAACCCAAGATTTGAAAGCTTCTTTCGGCAAAGTCTTCGAGGAGTTAACTAGGGCAGAATCATTCAGAGGATATTTAGTTCTTGTTGTATGATGAGGGGAGAGATGTCACTTTTTAGACCCCCGTATTTTTCTTCTGCAAGATTCTTCACTTCCCAAAAAATTATGTTCAACGTGCGATCAAATATGAAGTCATTGCATTGGTTGCAAAAGATTGTTCCCGTGGTCGCGTCAGCACCTGTATAGTATTGTTCAACATTTGCATTGAATTCAACGCATCGAAATAGGAATCACAAAAATCATGATCGTTCTCCTGGAGGTGGCGTGATATATGTCCGTCCAGCCAACAGCCAATATACGGGCAATGGAGACATGCAAATGGTCTGGCTAGCGTGAGGCCGCATTTGCGGCAAGAAGGCGCTAAAACCTAAAAGCAATCAGTCCTAAGACACTGACACCAATGCTGGACGCTCACCTTGCGCCTTTTTGTAGAACCTTTGATACTATAATAACGATTTATATTCCAGTTCACAACGGATTTATATTTAGCCAAAAGCTGCTGGTTGACACCGCTTTCTTCATTAAGAACGATTGCGAGGTGAGGGCATGAATTCGTTGTTGGGTCTGACATCCTAGCAAACGGGTTAAAGCAAGCACCGTAGTCCTGAAGCCCTTAATTGCATATCCAACAGGAAACGTCAATCTGTGGTAAGAGACCAGTCACAAATCCGGCTGGATGTTCTGCAGGTTGATGGAGAGGGTGGGTGACGACATGTAACGTGACTCGGTAACTCGTCACGCTTGCAACCAGAGAAGTTCAGATCATGATGGAGACTGCCACGCTTCTTATAATCCGTCCTGCTCGCTTTAGCTTAGAACTGTGCTGCATTGTCGATATAACTGTCTTCTTGTGACTCAAAGCTACTTTGAACAATTCTCCAAGTGCCAAGGGACAGCTGGTGGCCCATTGCATGTTCGGATTGCTCATAACTTGCTTTTCGTTCTCCAAGTCGCCAAACCTGAGGGCACCTGATCAGCCGATTCCATCGCATCTACGGGACGATCTATCCGAATCGTGTGTTTTCTGCCGTGTCTCATCCACAAATGGATTCGAAGTGGTCTGGGAGGTAGTTGCTCAGCGCTTGCGATGCATCGCGAGAAAACTGATGTTGTTTTCTAGAACAATGAATTCATCGCTTTTCAGGATCATGATCCAGCAGCCAAATATCATTACCAGGTTGTTCCAAAAAAACACATAAGTATGTCGTAACGGTTTTTTTTTCGGTCTTACCTCAATCGAAGCTCATTCACCTTCAGGATCGGTTAAAGAACTGCGAAAAGCCGATATTAACTTAGGTATGCTAACGGGAATCGATACTATCTTAGATTTAAGAGTTTCATTCTTGCCCAGTGAGAAAAATGAGTGAAATTGGGCAGGTCCTTCTCAACGGTCATGAGGCATCGTCCACAATGTATAGGTACATACGCTATCTCCAAATGGTGGTTGGAGCATGATTAACAACTAGCACATATAGAATGGGTTTTCATATTCCACCCTATAATTCTGTCGACCACCTTCACTTGCATGTGATCGGTCTGCCGTTCAAGTCCGTCAGAAAAAGGATCAAATACCCTATAGCCTGTGGCGGAGGTATTCATCATAAAGGCTTTAGCTGGTTTGTTGAAGTTGGCCAGTTTATCAAAATTCTCGAAAGCGGTGGACGCGTTAGTGTATGGCCATGTTGAAATCTCATCGCATAGGCTCGAGTATATCTGAGTCTTGAGAGACGGCTCGAGGGTATACGGGAGCTTCGTAGGACCCGTTGTTTGTTGTTCTATTTTCGCCTTTGACCCACCGGCAGACCATAGTTTCACCGATTCGATTTGGTGGTTACGGCTGTCAATGTTTTTACAGATGCAGATTTGGTACAGAAATGGCGAGAAACTTACAGCGGAGAGATATTCTCAGCGTGGATAATGTGGACCGTGTACTATGTTATTCTCATGTAACGTGTTGTGATAACATCACTCCAGCGGAAATGATGACGCGAATACATTGACATCTCCAGAACGCCTCGTCACTTTCACAAAAGCGTTGTTTCTCCTAGGCTTTCATGCTAATCTTGCTGAACAGTCTCAATTATTGTTGAAAGATCAAAGTTGCAAACGAGAAATGCCAATGACTCAGAGCAACTAGATTGGGATGTGAGTACTCGCAAATGTCATGAGAATTGCATTACTAATAATCCTTATATCCGTTTTTTATTTTAACGCCTGATCCTGAAGGTGTATTTTTAGGACGTGGTATGTTTTGACGCCAGATGAAAAGTATCTTAGGAACCTGGGAATCTCAAGATCAACCGGTGCGTACTGCCCCACATGCAGTCAGTCATGCAAGATAGTGCCATGCGAGGCAATGTGCAAAGATAATTTAAACCAAGTTCTCGTTCTTCGAACAATGTGTGTAAACCATTTGGTGCCGATTCATTAATCGTATAGAACATCCAAAAATACCTCATCTTGTGGACTTCTCACCGAGCCGGTTCTGACTGTGCGGAAAGTCGGTTCCTGTGCGCGTTAACCTTACTCCCTTCCGGTGTTGACTCATCCCATGGGCTCTGGAGTGCATGACACCGAAAAACTGAGTTGGTTGCATCTAGCGTTCTTTGTGAGAAACATCAGGGACCCCAGGTTATAAAAGTCCTGGGGTTCAAACGTAGCTTGACTGACTACGCGAGAATGATCAACTTTATCTCCTGCTTATCTGCCCTTCTTTTGTTCAAGGGTTCTGTTGCTGCCCCGGCTGCGTCATCGGCTATAACCAGTGCTGAGAGCTCGACAGCCAGCAGTGTACTTCCACCTCCGTCGGCTGCAACCAGTGTCGTCTCATCTCTGTCGGCTGTGACCAGTGCGGAGAGCTCGACAGGCAGCGCTGTCGTTCTATCTTCGTCGGCAGCCGACAGCGCCACCTTCTCTCTTTCGACTGCTACCACAGACCTCCGCCCTAGCTCAACGGGAGTGACTGTACCGTCGGCCACATTACCCGTAATCTCCTTGGATCCTAACGAACCCCTGGTCGGAAACCTTCAGCCCATTCGCGGTTCCCTCGGCGCTCCGCTCTTGGGTCCCACGGATACAGAGATAGTCGAGCAGAATCCTGACTTACTTGCGCCTCCCACTACCGACCATGGTTCTATGTGAGCATAGTTTCCGAATTTCGTTAGAACGTGCACTTAGCCTGTGTAAAAGTGATAATGCCAAGTGGCCTTTCAGCCTCAGCCACAACAGACTTCAAACCGGTGGTTGGGCAAGAAATCAGAACGGTTTGCAGTCTCGTCTGATTGACATATGATATGACTGACGATTTTACAGTCGGTCAAATGCCACTTGCCACTGGTATCCTTTTCGTCCGTCAAAGCTTTCCTGGCCTGACTCTCGTTATTCAGAGATGGCAGGTGTGAATATGCGATTGGAACCTGGTGCTGTCAGGTACTTTGAAGAGGTTATCACGTCATCTATATTCTGATGGACCATTTTTAGAGAACTTCATTGGCATAAGACCTCCGAAGTACGTCTAGTAGACGTAATCTGTTTTTTGAAACATTTAATCAACATTGTATAGTGGGCGTACATCCTCAAAGTGAGTGAAAGGACTATATAGATCCTTACGCACTACTTGACGCTGCGAAGGGAAAGACACAGGTGACATCTGTCGATACCTTGGGGCGAAACTTTATTTCCACTGTCGTATGTCCCTTTTATTCGAGCGCAAAGTTTTATTTGAATTGTTTTCCCTTCCAGGGGCCCGGAGACCTTTGGTATTTCCCACCAGGTATCCCACATTCCCTTCAAGGAACCGACGACGACCCAGAGGGGACAGAATTCATCTTGGTTAGTGGACGTTACCTTCGCTGAATATCTCACACAATTTTGGATCTAGGTCTTCGATGATGGCGAATTCAGCGAGGATTCAACATTTTTAGTTTGTCAAATTTTCTTTGTGTGAAAAACGCCCATTAGACTTGGCTTCAGGTCACCGATTGGCTTTCCCACGTCCCGGTTGAGGGTAAGCTGCCAAATTCAGTTTCTCGACGAATAGACTCTGAAATCCTGTGACCAGTGCTTGAAAAGAACTTGAAAGTGTGAGTCTGACATCTTTTGTTAACCTTCTCGTTCCCATGTCCTCTTTCACGCAGCAACGCATCCGCTCTTGCTGGAATTCCCTCTGAAGAGCTCTACATCTTCCCTGCAGGTAAATGAATCAGTCCTTGAAACCGAAAGCTCCTAAGCTTCGTGCAGCGCTTCCCGGACCGGATAGTGATGGAGTTACCAGCCCACAAGGGACTATTCCGCAACCTTTCACTTTCGCATTCTCTCAGGTCAATGCCACCCAACTTTCAGGTGGCAGCGTTAAGGTTGTCGATTCGTCCACTTTCCCCGTATCTGTAACAATCAGCGCCGCAGGTGGGTAAACAGCTTCAAGACATGAATATAGTCCTGACGGGTCTGCCTTAGAGGTTACTGTAAACCCTGGTGCGATTAGGTGGGTAATTGGTTTCAATCATTCGAGGGCTTATTGAACAGGGTCGGCCAGGGAGCTCCACGTGAGATTTTTCGCTTTAGAGGCTTGCCCAGGGGTATTGATAATATCTTAGTGGCATCCTACTCAAGATGAATGGAGCTTCTTCCTGTAGGTCCTGGTAGTCTCCCGATCGTACAAATTTTGACTGGAGAAAAACTTACTAGTGAAGGGACAGGTCGTATGACCATCTTTGGCTCTCAATCGAATGCCAGAACATTCAATTTCCAGGTGAGTCGTGAGCGTTGGACTTGATCTCTGTGTATAACTTACAGAATGACCAGGCTGGAGACATCGGTGGGTAAATGAATGATGTGATTTTGACGGCTAGATTAATTTCCTTGCTTCCGTAATGAAGGTTATGTTCCCGCGACGTTCGGTAACACTTTCCGTCACGTTATCTCATTTTCATCCTTGACGGGCTAAACAGGCCATTACGTCGAGAACACCGGGAACACGACACTCAAGTTCTTGGAGATCTTTAAGTCAGGTACTGAATCCTGTTTTCCAACATCGAATAGCGTCTTCTGATGTGTTCGGAACTTTCTCCCAGACATATTCCAAGATATCAGTTTGGCTCAGGTGCGAATGGTACATGATCGTGATGTTTCATGATTCTGACAGATCGGATGGCCTAGTGGCTCGCATTGACACCGCCAACACTGGTTCAAGAACACCTTGGACTTCCCCTTGATGTCATCAATCGACTGTCCAAGACGAAAGGCATTGTCGTTTAAGAAACTTTCTGGTGGAAACATCACCCGTATGATAGAACGTTGGAATTATTTACATTCGTAACTTGGGTATAATAAAACCATGATCCTTGTCGGTCTTATGGTTTGACAAGGGTTTAAATTTAAATGTGACAGAGTTTTTCCGGGTTTCGGCACAAATGTCCCGCCTCCTCTCCGAATCAGTGAGTACTCGTGTGTGTGCAATATGCGTGCGAACATGCTGCATATAAACCTCTCCACCATGGCAAGTCAGGATGGGAACTTATCCTTCTCGGGTTAGTCAGTTTAGCTGGCTAAGACCATGACATAAGATGGGTTATCCTACGTGAGTATTTGAATATGATTCTCCTGTGTCATATACCACGGCGTCACAAGTTACTGTGAGCAAGGATTAAAAAGGCTCTAAGGTACCGGAGCTTACACCTTATCAGGGTCGATGTAGCGTGATCGCACGGACCCAATTGGTAGAATATATATAGCGTGAAGACAAACTTGGGTGAGAAAAAGTGCGGCAGCCTCCAAAAATAAATCGTGTTGATAACCATTTGGGATATCTGAACGTACCGATGAGAACGTTCCGACGTGTCGTGGAATTGCACACAGAAGCCAGATCAAGGACTGGTGAGAAAGAGATCGCAGCAGAAATAGAACGATCCGTTCGTTCATGTGGTGCAAATTCGTAGTGATCAACGAAAGTGTTTGCATCCTGGTGGTTTGTTCAATGGAACGGACTTATCCGACTCAGAGTTAGAAGGTTATTCCCTCAGTATGGAACTTCTGACATAAATTGATCCTAGGATATCGTCTGTTTGTACGATGGGGCTGGTCAGATGATAGAAAATAAGAGGTCCAGGTCGGCAGGAAATGCTCTTCCTCGCTAGGAAGGAGAATTGAATTGCGGCTCTTGGAGCATATCTCACACGGGCGGAGGCTCACAAACGCGGTCATGGGGCCTACCAAGTTGATATGCTTACCTTACAGAGAAGTGCATTTCCAGATCATCCAGTCACCCTGTATCGCGCTCTGGACGAACATCCGTCGGTTTTATTGGAGCACAGTAGCAAGCATGAAGAAATGGATAGCTTGATGGCATAGGTCTGATGATCAATAATATGATTGGCCATCAGTCGGACGACACTCGGACGGATAGACGATTTCAACTATTGGTGGGACCACGATCTTACTACATCTTCATGTACTGCAACATTGACGAAAGAATGGTCTCGCGCAGTCATTGGCTGGAGTAAACTGCGGCAGATTATCGCGGCTCAGACAGGGTCCTCCTTCTTTGGCTTTTTCTCTTGCAGGCTGATTATAATGACAGACAACGTTGAAGTCTGCTGAAGTGTGGTCAATCACTTGGGCTTGACCTGGTAGATTCACTCACGGCCACAGAGGGTTTTGTGAGCTCTCCAAAGAGACATGATATAAATTCCCGTATTCTAGAGCCTTTGGTCCTGGTACCATTATCTTTGTATATATGTAGTTGCCATTGAATCGAAACGTGCGAAACGAATTCATTTACTGTATCATTCCAACTCAGCAGTGTTTGATGAAATTGAATCATATTCTTTTCCGGAGCCATGGCTATCCATAACGATGTAAGTATATTCACAACCCTTCCAGATCGCGGTATGTAAATTGACGTTATGATTCAAACAGACTCGTCGTATCTTTCCTTGAAAACTCCATTGAGTAATGCTAGGAGATGGGGATTACCGTGGTCAACGGGTTACACGGGCTTCGGCGGGAGTACTCTGCGACAACGAACCACTTCAGTCTGCTTGCTGCGGTTTGGGCAGAATGCAATGACTTGGCCTAATTCAACATGTGGAAAATGTTATTTCGGACACGACCTTGAAACAATGGCAGGAACGCATGCTTTGATGACATCTCATCAATTAGAGCTTACACCCGAAAATGGAACGAGAAGAAGAGGGAAAAACCAGTATAACATGGGCACAAGTAGATGACCTTTCTCGCCGCAGAGTAAAACAAAGTGACGCGATAGAAGTGATATTTAGCGCACTCGCAGGATCATCGAAGATGAGGGATGAATATAAGTTGGCGTAAAGACCTCTGTAGTCGTCGTCATTTATTTCGGGATGTCATGCCCAGTGTCAGTGCTTCAGCAATAGCCAGATCAATTAAATTATGTCCCAATGAGACGGTGGTTGTGGATAGAAGCTTCAAGTTGAGGTAACTGGCTTGGGTGTTGTTTTTCACGTGACTTAATTTCCGATTGAACTGCCGGCCCTCAACAAGTTTGTTCAAAATGCGGAAATTTTTCCTCTTCACTCTCATCATCATGTCACACGTCTCGCTCACCACTCTCGCTCGACGAGCTCGTTCGCTAATATTGTCGTTCTGAGGAGTAAGTGTCACATTTTACCTTGGTTTCTACGCTTTCGAAAGGATGATATATTCCAAATTACCTTCGAGTGTCTCCGTCTTTACCTAGACTGGACACAATGTGTTTCTTTTGTCATAGTTACACTGATCGGTTCTCTCCTTGCGAGGTCTTCTTCCTTCTCCTACTTATAATCCTTCTACAGGCGCTCTAGGTCTCTTTGTCCAATGTATTTCAGAGGCGGATGGGTCGTACCAATGTCAGGCTAAGGGTGAGCTTTACTCTCTTCATTACTTCACCTTCCATCTCCGCACTGTCAGGATGAATTCAAATCATTCAAACTAGAGTATAAGAGAGCCAACGGCTCGATGCTTTTACTTTATATCTGTCAATCCACTGATCTTTCTCTTACTCTGGCGTTGGGCGTCTCATTCTGATCTTGTGCTTATCTATCCCCTCTAGGGCTCTAGCTTGCCATTACCCGACCCGATCAATAATTCCGTTGTGTGTTTTGACGGTGAGCATCTCGAGAATACTTTTTTTCTGATGACAAGAAAGGAATTACCGCCTGAGCTCCTTGAGGGGTTTTGACGACAATTCCATGGCTGTTTTTTGTACTCTTCTGATCCCTTCCCTTGTTCTTGTTCCATTTCAAAACGTCTTTACTCACTCTTCATCAGGTTTTCCTCGTCAGTACCTTGATCCACGATGAGAGTGCATGGACGTTTGGATCGACTGCGAGATGGGTGAGTATGCTAGATTTCACACAACTTGTTTCATGATGCTTTATCACGACGGTCTTCGTATCGTAACTGCCGAAAAGGCCCGCCACAGCTCAAAATTTCGGGCAACCCAATCTGATCCCTTCTCAAATGATTGACTGTACTTTAAATACTAATTGTCGCTTTTTGACAGGTCCTACCAATGTTGTGGCATTGAGTCCGTCGTTGCTCTTTTGTTTTCTCACGAATTTGGTGAGTAAAACAATTACGTTCTCTTGCATTCGTGCTCTGCCTCCACTTGGATGAAAATTATACAAAAAAATATCAACTAGAAGCTGTTGCTGAGCTGCGGCTTTGATTATACTACTTGCTTCTGATTTTTCTTGTTTCGTCGATGTCAGGATACACAATGTTGACCATACCATGTTTAGTTTGTCGTTCCATGTATCTCTTTGATATTCGCTCTTCATGAAGTATCAACTGTCCCGTTCACTTTGGCATCTCTTAACTATCGTCGGCGTCTCAGTTCTAAATTTGACTTTGATTTCGGCTATAGTGATTCTAATGTATAGGAGGAGTATTCATTATGAGACAGGCTATGATCATTGGGTGCATTCATGGGGTCTGCAAATTCTCGTGTATGGTACTGCACCAAATTCGGGTAGTGTTTTGGTCCCGAGTCGACGCCACGGCGTCGAGAATACCGATCAACTCGCAATCAGTGCGCTTCCCTTCCCATGGTGATGCTGAGAAGAAGAAAAGAGTTTAGTACCATTATGTTGGTCTGGGCTTTGACAACCGAGAATAGAGAGAAGCGCCTGAGATTGACGTTAGTACGTATGGTTGGATATTCTCAGATTTTCTTGGCGAAAGTGGATGGGTCCAGTACGATTATCCGTACCGATGGGAGTCTATTTCGGAATTTCCTATTTGTGAACCCCGAAAGTCGCGAACCGTAAATTTAGGTTTTGATGTACACTCTGAACTTCGAGGCCTGTCATTTTGTACGGTACTTCATATGCATGGGGAGCTTGTTACATTGAAAACTGGGCCTGCACCACCATTATATGGCTTGCTTCGTATGTACTCTCTCTTGCGTGCTCATGCACCGCCGGATCGTTCTATCATCATTAATCTTACATCTTTTCCCTCTTTCCCAAGCAGAAAGTACGCGTCTCTGGTGCTCTAGGTCCGGGGAACAGCGCATAAACTATAAAACTGGAAATTCTGGCTTCATAACTTTCCAAAACAGCATTATTCATATATTTCCATCTTCGTGGTAGCCAAACGTGTTAGGTCGTAGCCAAGTCCTTACAGAAGTCACGGCTTTTCGACTTAAATATGCAAGTACAAGTTCGTAAGAAGCTGACTAAGCGCGGCCAAAACGGTCCGCGAATTCCGAGCTCTATAAAATGGCAGAGGAGGATTTGTTCGCCCTTTAAGCGCCTTGGTCTTCTCCACCACTGTCTTTTGTCTATTAATCTGTTATGAGTGCTAGAACGCCCTTTATGCCTATTTCCCGTCCTTCTCCACGCATTTCACAGGAAGAAGCTCAGACTGCTGCTGACCCTGTTTTCACGGTCGATCCTGATAGTCCACTCAATGTCTCTGCTATGTCGAAGGCCCAGCTTGAGGCTCCCTCTCAGGCGGATACTACGAAGGATGTCTCTCTCGGTGGCGAAGCCAGACCGCTTAACACTTCGTCGTTGTTGAAGGGAAGGAACTCACAATCAGGCCAGAACCAAAACTCTATGAGACGGCCTTTTCAATTTGCATCAGAGAAGACTCCCATTAGGCCTGGAACCGCTGATCCTCGCTCGAAAGCAGTTCAAGAAATTAATCGCAGCAATTCTCTGAATATCATTGCCCCAGTTCCACGTCAAGCGCCGCCTCGCCCGTCTTCCCCTAGCCTCTCCACTAGCTTAGCTTCTGGTATCTTCGCGTCTGGTACTCCCCAACCAATTTTTCGACTACCAAATCTGCCCCATTCTACTCCGAACGACATTCAGTCCAAGCACGACGCGCATATAACCAACTCGACTCTCGGATTCTCGTTTTCAAACCCTCATGCTTCTCTTGACACGGAAAAATCTCAACTGCCTAGCCCTCCTGACTCACTTCGGCTTAGAAATGTGCGTAACTACGCTGCAACTGACCCGGAAATACCGCCACCACCGTTCACTCTCAACTTCTCGAACTCAAATCAAACGGGCCCTCAACGTGTGCTTCTCAACCCCGACGGCTCACGTGGACCACCTGTGGACCATGCTTCTGTGCCTGATAATAATATACAACTGACCACAAATAGGTCCAAGGCTTCGCTACTTAAACGTCCTTATCCCAACAGTGAACCTGACTCGGAACATCAAACTAACATGAATGACTTCAAGAGATACAGGAAGGAAGATGTGAGTCGACTTATCCTTCGTGTTTATCTCAGCTTAGTTATCTTCCTATCTAAAGGACGGATATAACCAGAACGCGAAATCCGTCGCATCCCATATTTCAAGTCCAAGCACCATTTCCATTGATTCACACACTCCTGACCATTTTAGTCGCTCAGCACATGAGCATTCTCATCAGCCCACGGGTCCCATGGACGGCAACAGTAACTATTTCATGATGAACGACTCAGCCGGACTCAGTCGACTTCTGGGGTATGAGGTTGATGCCTATGTCGAGCAGCATTCCGAGCAGTATGAGAGGGCTGTTGAGAGGTGGAAAGGCTGTACGACGGAGGAGTGGATTGCAGGTGCAGATGGTACGTTCTTTCCCTATCCATGCCTTTTACAGCTGGCTGTACCCCTCTGTTAGAACAAACTGCGCGATACACCAAGATTCTTGACTTCGCAAGTGTTCTTGCATTGACTTCACCGACTGGTACTGACTACATCATGACTCTAGGTAAAGGATCATATGACGTCTGTCTTTCATTTCCCTTTCATGGACTATATCTTTAGTGTGCCAATAACCATCCTAGATCGAAAATGAGACTCTTCGCGAGCTTTGACGCCAAAGTAGACGGGCACAAGAGTATACTAGCTGACAGGGAGAAAGCTCTTGAAGGAGTCAAAACACGGCTGGTGCAAGAGAGTGCGCATGTCTTGGGACATGCATGCTGAAAGTTTAAAGGCTTTCAACAGTGTGTATGACGTCCGTCTGTTCTACATCCTTCTTTCAGTGCTATAATCGCCATATTCGATCGAGTTGATGTTCTCGTCTTTAATCATGTTCTACTTTTAGCTTTAACTGGATTGGGCCGGTACTTTCCAAGGTTCTAGCTCCAGGCGGCCGTAATGCATTTGGATGTCAACATTTCCCATGACCAAGAGCTTTGTGAATATTGTGATATAGGAACCGATAGAAATCCCGATCTCTTTATCTTCCTATCATACGTAGATCTTTAGTGAGGCAAGCTCGACTCATTATATCAAATAACTCATAGTGCTTCGTCTTCAGACTGTTCATATTGTATTTTCTCCGTAAACTCAAGGAGGCGGGGATTTGTTCGAATTGAGTCGCGTACTTGTACATGGAAAATGTATATCATAGGTTCATTGGAAGATCGATGATTCAAGTTAGTAACTATCTAAATCAGCAATATGAAGGGCTTGTGTTCACATGGTACTCAGTCCGTGTATAATACATTGAGGTGCTTCTGATATCCATCCCGATTCCTACAGCAGCTGCGCCTCAGTTTCCTAATCCGCCCTTCCTCCATGTGCTACCTTCCTCCGCGTTCCGTGCGGCTCGCCTCCATCGGCTTATTCATCAGAAGACTTCGATATGAGTAAATTTGTCGTCTGGTAAGTACCGAAGTGTGGGTATGTTCAGCGTTAGATTCTCCCTGGCTTTCAAACCTGCGTCCAACATATCACGGAAGGCATCGGCCGATACAATGTCATCACCCCCAAACAGCGGAGGCTCGGAATAGTGGAGGATCCGCAGTACTTTGAACGATTGATTGTTGACTACATCGTTTTCCCCTGCTGACTGAGCTTCTCTATCTTTCATCGTGAAAACTTTCAGGAAACCGGCAGCATGGACGGAAGTAATTCTTAGCTCCTCCAATGAGTCCAGTTCACCTATTCGCTTCCATTCGGCATGGGAAAGCGTTACTTTATGGCGAGAGATATCGAGGTATTGCAAGTATGAATAACCCTTTTGTAACAATGTTAGTAGAATAGCTGCTCTGGCCCTCGGCTCTTCTTCACCAAAGCTGGGCGAATGAATTACGAAACGCTCTTTCTCCCATGGCTTTGGAGTCGTCCAAGCATGAGTCGTCATATCATCTTCTGCATCTAGCTTCCGTATCTGAAGAGAGCGTATCGGACTCCCGGTTGATGTTTGTTGGTAGATAATGGAAGCCAATGATTGCATGTCATGAAGTTGCGCTCCGGAACCGGTGACTTCTGTGGGGTGGCAGTCGATCCTGATACGTGGGTTGAGGCCAAAAGTAAGACGACTAAGCAACTGTACGGTACTACGTAGGCTGGATAGAACCTTGAGGACCTTTAGTTCTGGTAACTTCACGGTTGGGAAGTCAAATGGTTCTTCGTTGGGGAGAAAGACAGAGTTGAGAATCAATCTTCGGAGATGCGGCGAATGACTGAGAGCTTCGAGAATCTCCTTGGTGAAAAGAAAGGGTTGTTGCTCAAAAAACACTTCAGAAATTTCGAGGTATTTGAGGTTGACGGTGACGAGAGGGCGCCAATTCATTCTACAGCCGAGAAGAGACAGGTCTTTCAGTTGGGGAGCATTTCCTGCAAACAACTTGTGTTCAACTGTATTCATATTTCCCGTATTATAAAAGCCCAAGTAACATCGCCTCAAGAGTGTTGCCGGAAGGGTTAAGAAACTCATCTGTTCCAAGGGAAAATATGAGACCATGAGTATCTTGATCATGTCCAGCTTCTCGAGAGCAGATGTCAGAGTCTGATCCTCTAGACCTGGGTCAAATAGGCCAGGATTACAAGAGTGCACCACGAGCGGTATGCCTTCGGATCGTTTCATCTTCTGTTCTGTCCAGAAAGGTGTGTCGTGAGAGCAGTCAATTCTATTCCACAGGGGTCTATAGTTGACCAAGATTTCACGGATATCGTGACAGACATGCGTGATCTTGATCCATGAAGGGAGTCGAGACCCACGCCCACAATGTTCGGATGCAGATCGGAGGTGTTGAACAATCTCCAGGATGACTTCCGGCGCAAGTCTTACTAGAGGACTAAACAATCGGTTGCATTTCCTTCTCCACTCGCAATCCAATACTTTGAAAGACCTCATAGACAGTAGAGCGGGGTCATGTTCTTGCGCAAGCCTATCGTCAAGAATGATGTCTGTTGCAGGCGTTCAGCTATGATCTATCCAGTGGCGAACAAAGAATTCTACCTGATTCAAGTCGCTTATGCATTGATAGTATCTTCGAGTAGGTAGGTTGGGCTTCTGAACGAGACTATGATAGTTGCGTTCTCGAAGTCGTAAGCTGTAGACCTTGGGGCGTTTTGCATCGTATTTATACACGGATTCTGTGCTTTCCAGTAAACCCCATTTTGTAGCTTAACCCAGAATAGCAAGCTAGGAGAACAGTCCTGACTCGAGTGCTGTCATATAGCGTGGCGTCGTTGGAGTCAATTTCCGAATCAAGTAGGCCACATTTGGCCTCGAGCCGGTGGCCACCTCGAATCATCTTCATCAGCAACAATAGACTTATTACAATGTCTTTCGGGAAGGGCCGCTGATGAGCGCCTTGTGGTACATGTAGTAGGCCTCAGGTTACACCCCCAGGCTTCAGGCGTGAAGGGTCTGAAGCAAGTTGTTCCAAGAATCTCCGCTTTAACTTATTTATCTGCTCCAGGGATGACCACACACAGCCCATCTTGGCCATCTTGATAACAATCGTCGCGCGTTTTCCATGAAAATTCCCGCATATAGCAGTGGCTGCAGGTAAAACACTTCAGCACTTGCTTGATTGGTAGGTCGACTTTGTTCGACCTCACCTGGTTGTATAGTACGACAAATGACGCTAGCCGTAATCTGGGATACAGGTGAATAAGCCTTGGTTGCGTAGTCGTCAATCTCGATCGTAGCTATACACGAAGCACTGTGCGACTACAGTTGATTTTAGTATATGGGTCGACGCGATCGACGTTCTCATCACGACGCATTGCGAATGAATGAATGAATGGATTGTGTTTATACCGCCAGCAAGCCACTATGCAGGGCTAAGAGGCGGGGGTAGGGTACGTCCAATACTCTACTCCATATTTTAATCTACTGTCCTCGTGCTGGTATTCGTGTAATGTAACTTTGCGGATTAGACCTTTCCTCGCATATTTTGAGATGGCGTGTTTACGACGCATTACGAACACGACGCTTTGGTACTCGACAAATACAATTGATACAACGAGTGAGTGTTTCCCTCGCCTGAACGCTCGACGTGTTCATCTGTCTTTGTTCACAGTACATGTTATCAGGATGTTTTCTGAAATTCCGTTTCCAAGCTCCAAGATGTTGATGGTGCAAAATGAGAAGTAGTTTTGACTGGAAGGGACGCCCTTTTGGGTGTTCAACCGATGTGTAATTTAGCGTGATTTGCGGATAGGTTCCATTTATTGTTCATCTTATGGTCGCAACATTCATCATTGCACGCGAAAACTTTCTATCACTCCCAAGCATTTCGAACCAGGAGCCAAGACGTCGCGTCGAAACCTGCGTGTGGACCCAGGAGACGAGGTCCATCTTGTTCGCAGATGGGGACTGCTTTGTATCTCTCATTCTGCATACGTATTCATAAACCAACGCCAGCCCTTTTCTCACTGAAGTTAGCAAATGAGTATATCCTGTGCAATTTGCAAAAGCTGATGCATTCTTCGAGGTCTGGGCCACGCCACTCAGTTTTGCATGTCAATACAGAATGCATACTCGTTGTTCGCTCGTAACTTCCCTGCGGGTTCCTAGTTCACTTCGCACACCAGGCACGATCCTGGACCACCAGGAACGACAAAGCGGAGTTAAACGTTGAGAGCCAAGGGCCGACTCATCCATGGAATTTACAGTCGAACGCGCGGTAAGTGGTCGCCGCACTCAATATCTGATTTCCCTGAATGAAGAATAGTCGTAAAAAATTCTCAAGACAGCTTTGTGAGCGTCGATGAGTACCCTACTGACGTGGTGGTAGAAGTACATAATAATATCATTCACGACATGGATTAATGATAGACCGTACGGTCAGGTACGGATTTTCATTTCAACATACCTCTCAACCTTGTCAGGGTCTTCTAATTCGCTTCCGCCAATTAAAGAAAACGCTCCAAAGCCTGAAATGCCTCCCCTATTCCATACTAGGTGAGCTCTTTCACACTACAAGTAAGCTAGGTATGTATTTGAGGAATGTGATCATTCTTTACCGTGACTATCATCATCTGCTCTGCAACCAAAGGATATGTTTCGGTCACATATCATATCCAGGGTCTGAGGGACACCGTCAACCTAAACGCATCTGCATCATACTACTTGAATTCAAAATTCCATTTGGAGACACGGAGCACGCCGCCTTTAGTGCGCGCTCATGACAGTCTTCATGGAGGGATTTATGTATCCAAATCCAGGAGTAAGAAAAAGCGGTATAAAAGCCAGGAAAGCAGGACTCTCTAAACATCAATTCAGCAACTTGCTTTACTGCTTGTCTACTTAGAATCAACATGCTCGCCCGCCTCTCTGCTACCGTTCTTCTCGCTCTTCCTTTGCTCGCTGCGGCAACCTGCAGTACTGGCACAGAGCAGTGCTGTCACGGCGTCCTTGATGTGAGTAGACGTCTCAGTGCTATGACTTTTTGCCAAGTTGCTGATGTGTTCTTTGTCACAGGCTGGAAAGGATAGCGTTGCTAACCTCTTGCACAACCTCCTCGGCGTTGACATCGAGAGCATTACTGGCCTTGTCGGAGGTACGTTCATCTTTCGTGACGAGAGATCATTGCCAATGCCTGATACAATTTGTTATAACAGTGAACTGTGGTCTTCTCTCTGCAGGATGCAGCCAGCAAACACTTTGCTGCTCAGATAACAGCTTCGTCAGTCTTGAGACTTGCTTCATGTATAACAATATCGCTAACTCTTCGCTGTTTAGAACGGTCTCGTTGCTCTTGGATGCAGTCCTATCGGTGTCAATGTCTAATTTAGCTTTGACATAATTAGCGGAACGATTGGTATCAATGGACTTCAATATAATACGGTGGATGGTAATTGTAATTATCCGGGCTATTTCAGTCCACTGCAATGGCATTTCTTATCTGTCGTTGTGAGCTATATTCCAGGAAAGCTTTCCTTGAACGATATTCCTAATAGCAGAATTGAGATGGCAAGTAATGTCGTGCCCTTGTACAATTGCATTCAGCTTGAATCATAGCACTCGACATTTCCAGGGCACTGAAAACTTCAGTCAATGAACAGTTCGAGTCTCGTGAATCTGAAGGAATATGCGACCTTGTTTCCGTTCCTCCAAACTTCCGCGGAGAGAATAAGATAAACATTGTTTGCGGTGTTGTTGGAAATCAAGTGACCCTAACAGCGACTGCCAAAGATATATGCATCCGTGAAATCAAACGGAACAACAGAAAGCTGGTTGCAAAGCCTACAAAAACATGACTGGACGACATAGCAGAAAGTAAAACACGGATAACAATGATACGACTCAGTTCTTCCACCTCATTTACCTATTATTCCTCCTCTTCCTCCTTCACCCTGTCCCTTATGCCCAGAACCATATCGCGAACCATTAAATCCATCTTGCGCGTCTCCAAGATGGACCTCAGACGCTGGGCCATTTCCGCCTTACCACCCGTGACAAGGATTCCTGGATTTCTTGCTTTATGAACGGCGAGATTCCGTTGTAGCGCTGCAGCAGACAGTTGGGCGCAGACTTCTGGTTGTTTGATGAGAGGCGGGCGAGGATCGATTTCATATTTCTTGTCCAACTCTACCCCCGAGGTTCAGAGCAACGTAGACAGATGAGGGAGATAGACGTACCTTTGATATACTCGATACAGGGGGAAGGAACCTCGATATCTATGACGCGTGCTTCGTCCCAAATGCTGTACGCGAGACGACGAAGACCCGGCATCTGAACCCCAGTATCCAGGATCGAGAGAAATTTAAGCTTGGAGAGGTGAGTGATAGCAGGCATAGCATCGTCGTCGATGGCGGGGTTTGATCCGATTGAGAGTTGGGTCAGGGTATGCGCAAGAGGGACGAGGAGGAAAATTCTGGGCGAACGTCAGGTCGATGCCAGTCCCCAGCCACACCACACGCATCACTTACGCTTCGTTTGAAATGGAGGTGTTATCCAGCAAAAGAGTCGCAAGCCTGGGAAGGTGGTGAATGTGCCTAAGTTCAAAGTCATCGATGGAAACGTCACGGATTGACAGTTCGGTGACGAAAAGGAAGCTATTAGGTAGACTGAATGCTATGGACATGCGGATAATGTCAGCTCAAGAGATGCGTAGTCAGATTTTCTTTACTGGGCAAGATATCTTGGGAGAGGTTGAGACCGCCTGGGTCTATCAGAGACTCTGTTAGTGTGATCCAGCAAACCTCAGAGCCTCTGAACGCAGCAAGAATACGAGAGCTCAGGTATCCTAATAGCGGTGTTATGAGTCTTGGTCGTAGTCGACAGATCTTCATACCGTTTGTACCGAGAAAGTCGATGATAGACTGGTGTGAAATAACAGGCAATCTGAAGAGTCGTTCTTTAAGTCTAATTCCAGGGAGCATGCTATCCAGAGTCTTGATGAAAGCGTGAATATCCCGGTTCGATTCCGTTCCAATGGGTGGGCCAAACAATCGCTCTGGATACCTGTCTTTCGTCTTTTCAACAAGAGTCTCGTGAGTCATCATACCTTCGAGATCCCGGATCCTAAGAGTCAGCATTGATACAGCGTCTGCAGTCCCCGGGCCTTTGGAAGGGGCGGCTTGCACTGGAGAACACGGATGGCCCCAAAAAGAGAGTCTTTGACGCTTGACACTGACATCGAAAGAACTGTCATGAGCAGAGAGAACAGATTTTGCATACTGAGGCGGGCCGTAGATGTCACTAAAGGTATCCCGTCTCCGCTTCTTCAAAGCAAAGTATCCATGGTCCCAAGTATTCCGTTTGTTTCCGCGCTCCCAGCGAGGAATTGAATTTAAGAGAGGGCTGTCTTCTTCACTTGAAGAAAGAGAATTAATCGGAGATGGGAGGTTTCCAGCGAGATGGCTCCGAGAGATAGTATCATGATTTTCATCATCAGAAGAGTCACCAGTATCCGCGAGGAGAGCATTCTGTAGAGCCTGAGCAAACGACGCAACCAGACGTTTTTTTCGACGTGTTTGAACCTTAGAACGAGTAGGACGACCTCGGTCTTGAAGAGACTTGATATACGAAGCTGCAGGGACGGCTGGACAGTAGAAAGGGTTATCTATATCGACGGACGGAGACGCAAAGCGATTCATAGCGGGCAGATGGACATGAAGGTTGCGGACAGAGCACCTTGTCACTGGTTTAATGACGACGATTTAGGGCAAGTCACGTCTCGTCGAATATACTCTATAAATATGTACTCCACTGTCGTCTCACAATTTCCAACTCGTACAGCTCAATGGTGCAAACTTGACTAGGGTACCAGATGATTATAGGAAGAGCAGATCGCGTTGATTATTAGGCATACCGATTACACTATGAATTCAGAATCCGACAACCTTACAGGACGTCGATTGCAAACGATAGTAACAAGATCTCAATCGTAACAAAACCAACAAAAAAAACTCGTATCCTTCAGACCTCTAGAGTTCGCTCGTGTTTGTTCTTTCTATGCAAATGTAGTGGCCGAGTTCGACGAAGCGCCGTACGCGTTCGCCCGACCACTCGCTTCTGCCTGTAGTTGTAAAGACAGTGGTGCATCTAATCGATCCATTATGACCTCGACCATCTGCATCTTCTCAGCACGCGCGAACGTAGCATTATCCAATAAGGCAGAGAGTTCAGCCTTGTTGTGGACCGTGTAGGAGCTCGATAGCGTCTCGTCCGGATCACCAAGGGTCTTAAGGAGGCCCGTCCAATTCCAGTTCGATATATCGTTGTATTTTCTAGCCACTCCAGTCAGCCATCGACGATCTCGGCGGGTGGAGAATCAAACATATGACAGGTACATACCGAGCTTTTCCGTGGATGAAACGTTCGATGGTGTAGCCGCTATTGTTGAGAACAAAGATGATGGGTTTTACCCCGGATCGAAGCATCACAGAAAGCTCTTGCACTGTGAGTTGACTTATGTGCGGCACCGTTAGCGTAAAGATATGAATTCGATGAAGAAGTAGTCTTACAGGCTTCCATCTCCAACGAACAATATGGCTCTCCCTTGACCGGACTCTTTCGCGACAAGGGATGCACCCAACAGGCTACCTAGATTCAGGTACCAAAGCAAACTCATGCTGTATAAAAAAACCTCTTACCTACTGACCAGCCGATACTTCCCCACAGGATCTGGCTGATCAAAACCGATTTCTCAGGTAGCGGAACGTCCAGAATTCCGAAATTGGCGGTACCTGGACAGTGGTCATTAAAGGATACTGAGTAGAACCTTGTAGTTTACCAGTCTCCGTTACGATGAAGTCTCGAGGTCTGAAGAACTGTGCGAGGCGGGGCCAGAAGAAGCTGTGAGTAATGGTCTCTGTTTTCTCTTTCGGGACTGGGGCAAGGAACCTGGGGACAACCAATTTCGATGCAGCGATGTGATATGACTCTAACCGTTCGGTCAATTTTGGAATAAGCTCTTTCATGCCTACACCTTGGAAGACGGCGTATTGGACTTTTGTGGTATCCGAGTGAAGCTGTGAAGACGCATGAAGTTTTTTGAACATGTATTTGTTGCAAAACGTACCTCAATGGTATGTTTGACGGGGATATGATACGAGAAATTTCCAGTGTTGAAGTCACTCCTTAACCCGCCCATCGAAAGTACGAGTTTGGCAGACTCGACCCTTTCTCTGATCTCAGGACGACTTATAGAACCCAAGTAAATCTGCAAAAAGTGGTGTGAGGCCAGATTGGGAACGGGTGGCTATCAAAACCATTTACACCACCGTAACGTTCAAAGTTCTCATCAACAGCTGTCTTACCCATCGGTGTCGAATACACGGGGAAATTAGTCTTCCTCAAAAACTCGTTTAATTCCGCTTTGGCATCATGTCGAATCGCGCACGCATCCACCAGGACAACCACGTCGCCCTCGGCCTCTTCGAATCTCTTCACAATTGTATCGATAACAAAAGACTCAATTTGAGGGTCATTGGGAGGTTGGCTGCGAGTCAACGGAGTGCGGAGACGTTCCGTAGAGATTTTGGCGGAGACCAGGTCTGTAGGAAGTGACAAGTAGACAGGACGAGCCTGCCAAGAAGGACTTGTTAAAAAGCCGAGTAACTAAAAACATATCGCTTACCTTGGTAATACAGTCTATAAGGACACGATCAATTTCAGCCGCAGCGTGATTTTTGTTCTTGAGACACGCCTGAGAATAGGTAAACTGCTGTGCAGCGATTGTATAGGCATCAAAGCTGCTAGGAGTTAGTATTGAAGTTGTACTCGAGGGGGGAGGCGTACCGTCCGTCGCCCAACGTATGGTGCAACATTGGTTTTGAATGCTGCTGAGACGTACTTGGGACTCCTACGAGGTTCAATACAGGTACCATCTCAGAGAAAGCTAGAACCAACAAATCAGGTTTGGCCAAAAGGATTGCAAAGATAATCAGCTTACCTCCAGCAATGCCGTTGACAGCGGATAGCTCGCCGACTCCAAAGCTAAGCGAGTGTCAGACAAGTTTATCTGGCAAAGAAAACGAATCTCGTACGTAGTCAGGATTACACCGATAGAGTTGCTGGCTCGTGCATATCCATCGGCCGCATAGGCAGCATTGAGCTCATTGCTAACACAAATGAGTCTCTTGCGTATGTAGAGCTCAGTTTAGCATACCAATTGCCGACCCAACTAATGGAAGGATGATCCTCGACGAGATCCTGATGATCTGTGTGATCAACGAAACGATCCTAGGTACGAAAAGCGACTTGCCAGAAAACCAAGATTAAAATCGCCTGGGACGCCGAACATGTTCTATTGAAGGGCTATGTAGCTGACTATGTTAAACAAACTACCGAGCTTACCGTGACGCCGAGCTGCTCGAGACGGGTGAGAAGGTAGTCCCCGACAGAGATCTCAGAGCCTTGTTGAGTTTTAAGAGTGTGAACTTCGAGGTTGAGACGGTGAATTTCCGCCTCTAAGGCAGCTGTAGATTGCTTTGACATTGTGCAAGTACAAAACGGTGGTAGAGTGATCAATGGATGCTGGTTAGTAGTGGATGTTAATCGACATAAAATAGTGTCCCTGGACGAGGCCTAGGCCCGAGTAGTAGATATCCAGCCACAGAGCGATATAATCGTGGTCTAAGATAAGACTGCAGCGTGGGTTTAGCGTGGATGTAAAGGACACCACCTGATTCAAACCTGATTGATATCATGATGGCCTGACAGTCCAGACCAGTCCAACGCGATCGAGTCGCGATCGAACCCTAGAACGCGCCCACCGGAAAATGCCGAAGGAGCTCGCCTTTCCGTCTGCTATCCGTCAAGCCAGAGAAAAAGAGAAAAACTTATAAAAGGACGGTCAAATGGACCCATTCCAACCAATTCCCAATGTCCTTTACCATCCCAAAGACCCAGACCGCCGCCATCGTCGCCAGCACCGGCGCTCCCATCCAGGTCAAGCACGATCACCCTGTCAAGTCTCAGGCCGAGCTTGCACCGGGTGAATGCCTCGTTAAGCTCGACTGCACCGGAGTATGCCACTCGGATCTCCATGCCGCGTCCGGTGACTGGCCTCTACTACCGAAAACCCCTCTGATTGGCGGCCACGAGGGCGTTGGCGTAATTGTTGCCATTGGCGACCATACTACAGGTAGTCCGGTCAAGGTTGGAGATCGCGTCGGCATCAAGTGGCTAGCTTATTCGTGTCTTAACTGCGAGCATTGTCGTAAAGGCCTTGAACAAAGTATTTGCTTCTTTTCTTATATCGTCAGTGTCTGATCTCTCTTTCTAAATTCAGATTGCGTCGAGGCCAAGCTCAGCGGTTACACAATTGACGGTACATTCTCACAATACGCTGTATGTACCCATGCGAGTCTCTATGATGACATAGCTAATCGATTTAGGTTTCATACGTACGACATGTTACACCAATTCCGGATGGTCTCGACAGCCAAGCTGCGGCATCTATACTTTGCGCTGTTTGTCTATTGTCTTTGTGAAAGCATGCCTAAGTTGACGATTGTCTGAAAATAGGGTGTAACGGTTTACCGTGCACTAAAATACAGTAAGACCACCGCAGGCGATTGGGTCGTCCTACCCGGAGCCGGTGGAGGCCTCGGTCATCTCGGTACGCTCACCAATCCAATGCACACACTATCATCACTCATACCTTGCATCAGCCGTCCAATACGCCAAAAATATGGGTCTCAAAGTGATTGCGATTGGTATGTCATCTACAGGCGTCTCAACTACCCCACTCCTCACTTTTTTACAGATAGCGGAGCGCAGAAGAAGAAACTCTGCATGGACCTTGGAGCAGATGTTTGGATTGACTTTATGGAATCAAAAAATATCGTCGAGGATGTCAAAAAAGCGACTGGTGGTGCCGGAGCCCACTCTGCCGTCGTCACCGCTACTTCGGTTTGTATCTTTTTTTGCAACCCTGAGTGTCGGTGATACTCAAATCCCTCTGTCATTCGTAGTCCGCGGGCTATTCTCAGGCCATCGACTACCTACGATGCGGCGGGACTCTTATGGTTGTCGGGCTCCCTGGCAGAGCCAACCTCGAAACATCCATCTTCTACACTGTCTACAAGGTGCGTCTGAGACAATAAGATACCGTCCATAGATGATTTATGATTGTAATAGAGCATCAGCATCCTTGGCTCGTATGTTGGGAACCGACAAGACTCCATCGAGGCTGTTGAAATCGCAGCTCGTGGTGTTGTCAAGTGCTACTATCAGTTGAGGAATATCAAGGATTTGCAAAAGTTGGTGTCTCAGGTTCCTCTCTGATGCTATGATTGATGGTGTCGATTATCTAGGACATACGAGGATCTGATGAAAGGCATGATTAGTGGGCGCGTCGTACTTGAATTCAATTAGGTGCATAATGATGGGATTAAATTAACATTAACGGACTCGTGTATATCAGCTCATGTACAATATGAATGCGAATGTGAGGTATATCTGAAAACACTCGATGCGAATGTTCACAAAGAGGGAGAGGTTTTGGTTTGTCGCTGGGTAAGTGCGGCGGGCGGAAGACTGAGGCGCATGGCCCAACCAACGACCGTTGCTGTGTAACAAAAGATAGTCTGCAAATACCAAAGAAATGGGGGCACCGCGGATTGAACGCGGGACCTTCAGAAGTACTGAGATCTTCAGTCTGCTGCTCTCCCAACTGAGCTATGCCCCCATGACTTTCAATGGTCCTTACATAGATGTTATCCAGATTTGCTGATATCTCGTAAGAGTCGCTGCTAAAATGAAAGAGTAAACGGCCCGAGGGCGGCACCGGAACCGTTACATTTCCGTCGTGTGACCGATCCCTGCACCCGTGACATGTTCAGCTGCTTCCTCACCCTGTTTCTCGCTCACCATTTTTCTACGCGATTTCAGACCTGCAATCCTGTGAGTCACACAGCCCGGTTCAGATCACCATGGACTAATGGAGATAGAATCTTCTCAAACGTTCGTACTTCTGGAGTGGGGCTACTGTTTCGGGCTTCTAGAAATCCGAGGTCGTACACCATTTCAGAAAGTCATCCCCAGTGAAGAAAATATATAGCATGGGAAGATGCATTCTCGTCTATGGCCTTTGGCCAAGCCTTGCTCTTGCTGGACTGAGGGTTAATGTTTATGATATCATGCATCATCTGTGGCACTGGCGTAGTATGCGTGACGTTCTTCAAGCAAACCCCTTACGAACCTTTTATTATACTTGCAACATTGCATAGTCCACTTATGAGCGCTATCAGGCGCTGATCAAATCTAATACAGAGAATTTATTGGTATCACAAAGTCCGCAGAGAAACTAGAGTTGATATAAAGACTGGAAATCGCCGATTACTTCTTTCCAAAGACAGATTTGACCTTCTTTGCAATACTTTGGTTCTTCTTCACTTTGCGCTCAGTTTCCTGTAACTCTTCATCTGGTTCAAAGGGCTCGGAGTCATCTTGGTCGGGCAATTCCTCGATAGACGCGTACTCGCCCTCATAGTAGTTCCTGGGTATGCGGTTGCTTGGGGTATGCATATCGGACCAATATCTTCCCGGGGATTGATAATCTTGTTGAAGGCTAGGAGGTCCCGGATTCAGGGCCTGTCCGTTGAATTCCGAACCCGAATAGCTTGGAACAGGTGCCGCAGTTAAACCGAAGCGTTGGTCCCTCCTTGAGCTTGAGTACGAAACAGATGTCGGGACCCTTGCCAAGTAGTCGGGCGGCATGACTGGTTCAGTCTCGCGGTCGTCCCCCAAGTCGTAAGCAACAGTTGTATGGTTTCGGGAATGTCGACAATTTCTCTTGCACGGGTGATTATTTATAATGACCAGGTTCGCTATGTTGGTAGTGCCACTGTGTGGTATAACGACCGTGGGACTTGGGTTGACGTCAGTGTTTATCATATTTCAAGTTATTCATATCACCTTGCATAAGGTATGCCTGTAGTATACCTCAATGGCGCTTGATGCTGCATGTAGAATGCCTGATACCTTGGATCCGCTGGGTAGTAGTAGTTTGCATGAGCTTGGCGCAAGTGTGGCGCGTAAGAGTAACAATAGTAAGGATATGCCATAAGTGACAGAGAGTGTACAGTGGCGGGCTCCGCTCGATGGTGGTGAGTGTTCTGCGATAGTAGAAAAAGGAGGAAATATGTTCTAGTGTTATAATCTCTGTGCGCGGTTCTACCCAGTTTTTATAAGACTCTGAGGGTTATGTAACTTTCCATTCTAAGCCACACAAAGCGGTCGGCCATGCATCCAACACGAGGCTTGAAACAACTTTTTATAGAATTCACGGATACTAAAGCGCATTAGTCTTCTACAATTGAAAAACAACTTTAATCTCTTGTACTATTCTCATCAAGGAGTTTCTATTATATTGCGTCAAATTTGTGTTTGAAGGACTTTTATTCCAGGTGACCGGACCAGAGCTATACAGAAGACCATGACAAGACCATTGTTGTTTATAGTATCAAGAAACTTGATGGGCTCATGGTACGATTGAGGCATTGGATACATTGTGGCGGTACCGCAATCACCAGTATAATTGCCGGTGGCTCATTCATAATGACTCGTTGTATCCTGACTATTCATAAGAGGCAAAATGCCGGACATTGACAGTTTAGCCGAGTGTTTGACTCGATAAAACGAACTCGTGCTAGGGTAGAAACGAAAATCGTGTGTAACTCGTGAGACTATAATATAATAGTTCGAAACAAACAAAAATAAGAAGTTGAAGCCTGAAAGCTGACAAAACTTTCATGAGGAAAACCGAACAATGAATCGTGGTCATCTATTGTTGGCAGATTTGAACTTTATGAGAGCCTTAACCCACGCGCAGAGGGACAATTGCTTCTGATTCTTAGGTTCGTGGTCAGGGTACTTGTATTTCGGCTTCTTGAGTATACCTTTCACAGGAGAAAGCGAGACGCCCTGTTGAAAATTTGCCGGCGACCGAGAAGAGTACATGTGAGGTTCAAAGCTCGCTGGATGAATGTCACCTTGGCCTGCCTTCAGCGTCAAAATAAGTAGTCCATAGAATACTTAGCTGACCATCTCGCCACCTGACTTTCTTCTGGACAAAAGCCAATTCTTGGTCGACGTCAAGGTTACGAAGTGGTTTCTGCTGTCTGGGCTCCAGTCGTTTGGGGCGTGAAATCGCGGGCCTTCTCTCCATGATGATGAGCTCAAAGCGCAGAGACCGAACGTGGCACAGGAACTGAACAGGACCAGTGACTTTATCAGTAATCTCTGACCGGCGCCGTGTGTGGCGCGGTGCGAAATTTGCTATCGCTCCGGCTGTAGGCTGTACCTGATGCAAATTAAGTTAGTTCGAATGATTAGATTTCTTCAAGCTCGTGGTTTAAAAGCATAGAGTAGCGTCAGATGTTTTCATGATTCTTCTGGAAAGGTCCCATCACGACAGTTGTTTGTGTGCAACAGTGTGGCGAAGGAGACCCGGGAACGCGTGACGGGCCGAGCGGAATTCGGCAATTCGGCATTCGCCAGAATCCAGCACGAAGTTTGATCTTATTGTTTTCCTGTACTCATTCTTTACGACAAATGCCTAGCACAAAGCATACAACTGCCTCGGGTAAGTGCTGTATGGTATGTTTTAGACATGACGCTCATACAATGCAACACGAGGCAGATGCCACATTTAATGACCTTTTGTATTATTTCAAATATGCATCTTCAGCTTATAGTCGTCTGTGTCCACGTCCGAACGGGAATACGCTGGTTTTGCATGCACGTTCTCGCTTTCTTGAAGCCCACTAACCAAGTAAACTGATACAAAACTGATCGCGCTTTACAATAGTTCTCGAACGAACTAACAGACATTCAAGGATTTGTTGCCAGAGATTCTCATCGGAAAGAGATAATTGTCGCTCTTCGTGGAAGGTGACTTGGGAGAAAGCACCTCGAGAATCTTCCGGCAACTGATCACAAAGATGATTTCCAGCGCTTCTCTAGTCGATTTCCTTCTTGATGCACAAGTACTTCTTGTACCATTGATCATTCCAGGGGTATCTGCCCCAGGTGAGCAAGATCACAAAGCATCCATATCATTTTTAGATCAACTGGCTATCAGCTGGCGTCCGAGTCCATAGCGGATTTCTCGCTGCGTAAGAAGCAGAAGCCCAAGTTTATGTGACACTGATGTCGGCCCTATATCATAGTTGGAACTCTGTCGTGGCACAAGTTCTGCTCATCGTGACACAACAAATAAAATCACACCCTGATTTTGCAATAGTCACAGTGGGCCATTCTTTAGGCGGTGCTTTGGCTACTCTCGCAGCAGTGACTTTGCAGCATAATTTTCTTGAAACGTGGGTCGACAGCACTGATTATTTGGGCCATAATGGTCCACAACGCATTAACAGAGAAGTTCGGATGTATTCGTACGGTGCTCCTCGGCTCGGCGTATGTCTTTTACTAATTTATTTCGTCAACACTATGTTGAAATGCTCCTAGAATAGGAATTTTGCCGAGTATGTGAACTCTCAACTTGGTCCAAGAGCTTTCCGAGGTACGTGGTTCCCGATTAGTTTGTTTTACCGTCCTGAACTGTGGTATAGTGGTTCATACTACGGACGGGTAGGATCATTGCTCGCTCCTGCTCATCTGTGTACGATTTCAAAGATAGCGTTCCAACAGTGATACCAACCGCATTAGGTTACCACCATCATGGTATTGATAGTCGAGACATTGCCTGTTGATATCTTCTTATTATGTTCTAGGAATTGAATATTGGTTAAGCGCAGACCCCGCGTCAAAAGATACAACATTAGTGTGTCATATAGATGGGGAGGATCCGACTTGCTCAGCTTCAATACCTTCTCGTGGAGTGACCCCAGCTCATGCCATAGTCCGTCATTTCCTAGATATTAGGTTACTTGAATGAGTTGATCATACTGTTCACAGTATTTTGGTATACCAGTCCCAACACCTTTTTGCTTTTGAGTATGTTTTCGATAACTAAGGAGCCTCTTTCTCTTCATATTATCTGCGTGAGCACAAGGAGTGTGGGTATCTGTAGTATGACGACAATTATTACTGCTGCATGCACTAGAATACGAATATCAGGCCAGAGACCCTGAATCTACTGGGGCTACACCCATGGAATGGAGATTCTTCTTTCATGGACAATCATGTCATACCGTTTCAGAACCAAATCGATTGCCAAGTTTGACTCCCCGCTCCAAGTTCAAACGAAGGCTGCAATTGGGATTAGGATCAAGAACAACTCGATGGAGGCAGGAATGTCCCGATCATCCGCCCGCTAATTGCTTCATTGTATTCACAGTTCACAGAAGATAATGTTCGTTACGCCAATGGCGTGGACATGGTTAAGCTGAACTCCATCATTCAATTCGGAGCTAGGACTATAGGATGTTTAGTGCAAATTTTTCCAGACACAGATATGAATTCAAAGCTTCCAAACTTGTTCACGAGTCCAAGGACACGGGATTTACAACAGGCGTCATGTAAACTAGTTGCCAGACCCAGAGAAGTGTGGAAAGTTCAGTCGAGACCTGTACACGTGGCGTGACGATTGTCATGCATGCTTGCCACTCGTCCACGTCTGTCACCTTGAATACATTGTACGTTGTACTTTGATTTGTCACCATAAGACCTAAGACACGAGAGCCAGTTCGTTCTGTTGCAATGCGAGTCAAGTTGTTGACGATTGTAGGATTTTACTAATGTTGGATGATGACTCGAGGACAAAAAGGGACGTCAACATTAACAAGATAGAGGAGAGAATATGGGCTCTTGCATTGACTCGCAAAAATCCCTCGCTGTAGAGAAATGACAGAGAAAGGTCCAGGAATGGTATAAGGACACCCGATATATATTTCATGGGTAAAATGGTAGATGGGATCAAATTTTGATCAAACTCCCCTAGAATCGGCCAGCTACATACTATACCCGCACACTCTCCTGTGCCAGTTCACGCATGGCCACGACTACAACGACAACGGAAGCGCCAAAGCGTAGCCCGAGGCTGCTGGCTTTTTTCAGGCGCGCACCCAAAGACCCCGTTGAAAGTGCAGAGTTAAGCAGGCGCAAGGGGCTTGTCCAGGAGGGACATAAATACCTCTCGAAGGCGACGGACCTTATCAATAACCCGGAATATCAGCATATGTTTGAGACTGGGCATTTAGAGCTCTTACGGGATCGCTGGGGCGAGTGAGTAATTGGCTATCCGTTGTTCGTTGCTCATTGCCGATTGTGATCGAAGTTTATATGGAGCTGCACCCAAGGGCAAGAAGCTGTTGAAAGGCCCACTGTCGGCTGACGAGTTCCGCGAGAAGGCACAGATCTTACATGGGGATGTACAGGTACGTGTCCCGAGTATGAATCTTTCTTTGCAGAGAACTTAGTTGTAGAAACAAGGCGGCGTTTGAGGGCGCTGGGATCGAACGTGGTGGGTCATCGTCCTCACATTATATGGAGGCATCGCCACCCCCGCCGCCGATACTGGTATGACTATTTATATCCTCTATGTCTTTCAACTGATAAGGCTTATGGACTTTCTAGCAACGCGGTTCTATCAGTTCACATCACCGCGGCCAATCCCTACGAGACCCCGGACCTGTGCCCATCTCCTCACCTCCCGAGGTCTCAGAATCCTTCGGAGACCATAGTACGCACAAGGTATGTCCTTTCTTGTACCGTCCTGCCCTTCAAGCCTTACCTATTCAACGTGCTCGATGCACTCTAGAATTCCACTCGTCACAATGACGATCCGATCCCTGAAATGGGCGAACTTTCCCTGAGCAACAGCAAGGGGCATACCTCATCCCGGCGCTACAGGGACAAGGCAAGACATCGTCCCCCACCTCTCCCGTTGGACGACCCATTAACATCACCCCCAATTCTGAAGCAGGACCGCTCCAGGGACGAGGATAGCCTCGATCGGCGGGATTCCTATGGAAATGGAGGAGTGACCGAGCGGGAGAGGAGGGACATAGAGCGAGAAAAAGAAAGTGTGAGAGTAAGGGAAAGAGAAAGGGAAAGGGTGAAGGAAAAGGAAAGAGAAAGAGAAAAGAGGGAGAGAGAGGAGGAGGAGAGGCAGAGAGAAAAGGAGAGGCAGAGACGGAAGAGGGACAAAGAGAAGAGGGAGAGGGAAAGAGAGAGGACGGAAAAGAGGGAGAGGGAGAGGGAGAGGGAAAAAAGGGAGAGGGAGAAAAGGGAGAGGGAGAGGGAGAGGGAGAGGGAGAGGGAGAGGGAGAAAAGGGAGAGGGAAAGAGAGAGGGAGAAACGATATAGGGAAGACAGATACGATAGTGAAAGGAGGCACGACAGACACCACGAGAGCAGGAGATACAAGGACGACCAATACCGACACAGACACAACGATGAGCGGGATAGGTACTACCGTTATGATCGAGACAAGTATTACCGGGACAAACACTCTTCAAGGCGAGACGAAAGTGATCGTTATTATGAAGACAATCGTGACGACCGGCGGCGGCGTGAGCGGGAACAAGAAGCAGGTGGGCCACCGCATGATGGGGTTATGATGTCGCCTACGTTCATTCCCTATCCCGATGCAAATGGGGAAGGTCATAGAGAGAGCAAGGAGGAGCGACGGGCGAGGAAGGAGAGAAGAGATAGGGAGAAGGACAGGGAAGACAGAGATCGCCATAGGCATAGGGAACAGAGGGATAGAGAACGGGACCGGCACAGGGATGATAGTGAACGAGACAGAGACCGCGACAGGGATCGGAGGCGATACAGAGACGATGATCGGCATCGGGACCGACGGGAACGTGAGCTCGAGGCCACACGTGAGCCTGAGCCCGAGCACACACACGAGGAAACACATGCGGAGGTAGCTCCAGGTCAGCTCCAGGGCGCGTCTGATGACACTGATATGGCGCCGTTAATGATCCCTCCTCCCAGACTTACTGCCTCACGAGCACCAGCACCACCAGGAGCAACACTCCCGGGCCCCGAGCATGAACCAAGATCACGGTTCCAGGAAGACTTCACGTCAATCTATGGAGGGGGAGCAGGAAGCGTGAGGTAGTGGAGTATTGGGTATTGCGTGAAAATTCTTGTGTCGATCGTGTGTACTGGCCGCTGTTTATCATGCGCATGTATGTGTCGATCTTCCAACTACCACATGTACACTTCTACCCGAGTTGTCAATACGCCTTACGCGTACTAGATCTTGAATGACAATACATCGTCATTGAACCTTGGCTCGATTGATGCCTCTGATTACAGCGGTGTCGGCATACATAGGAGATGGACCTGCCTTTAGCACAGACCTAGGTACTCTCTCACACAGCCTTTAGCTTACTGGAGATGAAGCTAATCCTGAAGCGCATAAACATGCTGCCAAACGGGAGATATGAAGCTTGATGAAACACCAACATCACGTAGAGGTATAGAAGATGAATCAACAGCGTCTGAAGACCGACGAGACCCGTACCCTCCATTAGAAGTTGAGCCCAACTTCCGGACGCTAATATCATTCTAAAAATAAGGGTGTATGTACACGTGCACGTGTAGGGTACTGAATAAAAATGGTGTATGGTAATCTCGGATAGACGGGAAATCAAAACCGCGAGTGTGGCTAGAAAACGTCTGATATCCCTGCCAAAGCCCCCAAAAAAGAGCGAGCCCTGAAGAGAGAAGCCCGAAGAAAGAAAGTGTCGCCTGTTGGCGTCGGACCAATGCTATCCGCAAGGAGTTACATTCCATCATTGAGCCCACCTCCCGTGTCTTTTCAGTGGAATCTGCTCCGCCCAACCTTAGGGCTCGGAAACGAGCTCGCGTTCCTGTTATTTGACTGGATCCTCATATCAGATTATATCCACAAAACAGTAAAAGAAAGCAGGCAAACAAGCAAAGCGAAACACAAAGCGCGACAAAACAAAAATTAGCGGAGGACCGGCATTATACACCCACCTGATGCTGCACAAATATGCTAGGGAGCTCTTCCCCTATCCCATCCGCGCGGCCCGCCGCGCGCTCCCTGAGCAGCCCCCACTCCTGCCACCAGTTATCCGCCTCATCCTCCGCATCGTAACCAAACACTTCCTTGATCTCCACCCATTGTGGCGTTTCCTCTTCAGCCGATTCTGCATCGAGCACATTGAGTCCCCTGTCTCTCCTTCCTCTGAAGTGGTTGTCCCGCCCCTCCTGTTGGGGCCCAGGAGGCAATGTCATGAAATATAGATCTCCGAATTCTTTGGTACAAACGTTTGTACAGCGGTTGAGGCGGAGGGATTCAAATGCGTAGAGGAAGGAGGTAATTTGGTCCGCTGAGCGGAGGTGGGAGAATAGCTTGGCGAGGACGGCACCGTCTTCGATTGCCATGGCGCAGGTTTGGATAGCACCCGGCTGCATGACATTGAGATTAATTCAAATTCATTGATTAAGACGTGAGGATCTCAGCTTACGGGATATGGATGGGCAGCTTCTCCAATTAGTAGCATCCGACCTGACTCATGTACCCACTCCTCTTCCTCTAACGCCTTGAAGTCCTGCACCGGCACACACGATGCGTGTGTTGCGAGCGCGCCAAGTTTCTGTAGCCTGGGTCAAACAGTGAGCACTCACGCAATGAGAAAACTGGAGGTGTCGCACCGCATTTCCGAGGACGCTAAGCACTTGCGCATGCCATCTAATGGCGCCGGTTCTGTCCAGTTACTTTCAAAACCATCTTCAGGACCGTAAACAAAGAGCGCGAATTCTTCTTTCCCGCCCAGGGGGAAGCCAAGCACAGCGCGTCCATTACCAAACCACGAAAACATAGATCTCTGTGCTTGGTATGTCAGAAAACATGTAACTGGGAGAATGGGAAAAATAACGTGTAGATCGTGACGCACATATGGCTGATCATAGAGCCATCGCAAATCTCGATCGGCCATGATAGCCTTTTTGCTGATAGTGGTGCTGTACATGACAAACTGGTGTGGCGCTGGGTGTTCATCAGTGATGAGTCCGCGCGCTAGTCCGTACGCGCCGTCGGCACCAATAATCACATCAGCTGTGAGTATTTGGCCTGATAGAAGCGTGACACTCTGATTGTCGGGGTCGATTGAGGCAACGGGAGTGTTGAGCCGAATGTCTGCTCCAAGCGAGACCGCAGTGTCATAGAGAAGTCGTCTAAGATCCGCATACTGATGATTGCGTGAACCAAAGTTATAGAACAAATTTAAGGCGAACATGTCAATGTCAAACTCGGATATGCATTCTATATGACGCACATGTGCAAACATGAACTCGCCCTGCGTCTCACGAAGCATTTCCTCGTCCCATACGTGTGGGCCTAAACACTCGCCGGTGTGGACTGTCTCTCCTGTGAGTGACTGAAGTAAAGATAGCAGGGAAAGGGGGCTCACAGGACATGAGGTTGATCATCTGAGACTTTATGACTATTGGCGCAAGTTTATCATGTAGACCCCAATGGTACAATATCTTCACAAGATTCGGCGCCATACGGCATCCACCTAGAAGCTACATGCAGGACATGTACGATCAACACCTGGAAAGATAAATGGACAGTGACCCACGTACTTGGGTATCAAGTGTCCTATCCGCCTCAAGCACGACGACTTTATGGCCGATTCGCCGAAGCGCAACTGCGCACGCGAGCCCCGAGATGCCTCCACCAACGACGAGAAACTTGACTTGCAGCTCTGCCCGCTTTGGCGGCTCGAATTCGTTGGTATATGGTACAGTCTGTGGGCAGGATCCAACCATGGCTCAAAAACAGGGAGCGGTCAGGACAAGGCGAGCACCGTACCATATTCGTTCGTAAGATGATTCGTGCAGCAGTGGCTGGAGTTTCAAATCAGAGCACAGAAAGTGATACAGGTTAAGATGAAGTTGAGTCGAAGTATTTCGAACGTTGAAATCAAGGGAAGATAATTATAACAGGTGATTTCCTAGGTATAACGACCTTTGCGCCTACTTCGGAGCTGCACTTCCCCAAGAGAAACCCTAGATCGGTCTATACCTTATGCGCGTAACAAGATCGTGGCCAAAGCACCATCTGGCGAGATCTTGCGATCGTTCCTTCTTTCTGATGCGGCCGCCGCCGCAGAGACTCAGGGGCATGTTGGTTTCCTATTTGTTGTTTCTACCGAAAAGTATTTCTACTATTCCTGGCTCTCTACAAATACTGCTATCAGTATGAAGAGGGATGGCGAGGCGCTTGGAAGATGTCCACTGACAATTGTAAACCACAGAGAGACTATGAGGCATCCGGATCATAGCAATGGCGTGATGCGATCACTGTTCCATATAGGAAGGCCAATCAGGGCCAATTTTTTTCTTCTCACAGTTATGTCGAAACACTACACTGGTCCTTATTAGTCTGACATAACTTAACGTACACCTTGCATTCAATGGTTCTCAGCAGCAAATACTTCCCACTCGTCAATGTCAACAAATGTCTAGACCAAGTCACAGTACTATACCTACTCAAGAGCTTGTGCACTGCAATACCCTGCCATCGGTTAACATCTCCGATATATCCCCTTTCGTTTCTCCTCTTCCCTTTACAAGCATCGTCAAGTTCAACACACCAAAAGACCGGCGAGAACGTACCGGTACTCAAACATAAGCTGTACTCCGACAAACAGCATCGCACACGCCACCGCGAGGAATGCAAGTCCTACAGAAACAAAAAAAATAAAGCCCGGATGGTATCTCAAAGATATTGCATCAAATACCTTTCCCCGTGCCAAGCAGCTGCTGCAAGAAAAAATTCATCCCGTCCGTTCCGATGACGAATCCAACCAGGTTCGCACTCATCATCATGAGCACATTCAACACACCGCCGGCCGCACAAACGTGGCGATACCACGGCTCGGATCCGTACTATCCAAGGGAAAAAACAAGTCGACAGAACACAATGAATACACCATCCCACAAGTTCAACCGAAGTGGAGAAGCAGAGACAAGATAAGGACGGGAAGCGAAAACGTGAGCAAAAAGTGCTAGTTCCTCATGGGATAGCGAAAGAGAACGGGCCCGAGAAGGGAAAAAGGAGGGTCGAAGGTAAAAAAGCCCGTCTCAGATACCAGGCCGGTTATGTATGAGTCATCATCTCCATCCACGAATACGCCTGCCCACAAGGACAGATAACAAAAGCGACAGCTTCGTAAAAGATCACGTATGTAGTCTCTGGCAGCCGAACTGGAGAGACATGCGCCAGGAGATTGGCGAGACGTCGAGGCGAATAGACATGACACAAAGAAAAGGAAAAGCTTACCTTGGTCGCAGGAAGAAAATACGCCGCGAGTACTTCGGGAACGACGAAAAGACTGACAAGCCAACCCCACGCAAGGAGGCGGAACGTGAGGTCGTGCCAGAGCGCGACAAACGTGAACACCAGAACCATGTTCACTAGCACGCGTTTTGAGCCGCCGAGGGGTATATAGATATACCTGTAATGTGTGAAGTCAAGATTAGTAGGGACGACTGGTGTAGAGGCAGACGCACCTGATAATCCAGAGGTTGTATGAGCGGTGCCAGGACCTCCAGAAACCAAGGGTAGAATAGTTGTTCGCCATGCATCGTACCATGTTTTCTGGAACCTCGACACCATCCATCAAGGCCCAAAGTCGGAAAAAGCGCCATGGGATAAGTAACTTTCGGGTTTAGTTCATCTACAGAGTTTGAGACGAGTCTCGTATTTGAAAAAACACACCTTTAGCCACACGATAATCAAGTTCCAAAACCCAATCATGCTGATCTGCGCCGGTGTGGCACCGTTCCAAGCTCTCGTGTCCTTGATGGCCACGACATACATGAAATGGAGTATAAACTCCATGGTCAACATTGACGCGACGAGGCGGATGAAGTATAAAGCCTTGGCCCGTCCAGATATAAGCATGGGTTGGCGATGCTGCCAGAGGTAGTCATTGAATGTCATAATCGGACCCGCGAGATAGAGTGGAGGGTATAAAGCGTAAGAGAGGTAGTTGAGAAAAGTGTACATTTGTGGTGGATGCGGGAACATTCGTTCTGCATGGCTCATCCTGGAGTTCCGATTGTGCTTTGAAAATAAAGGACATATGAGTAAAGGCTACATGAGGATAAGATGACATTAACATTACCTCCTGGGATGTAGAAGTGTTGCAGGCCCAGTAATAATCCGTGTTGAAGGACACCAGGCGCAGCATGGTGAGGTTGAAGATGATGTGCCACCGTGAATACGCGCCTTGATAACCATCCTGACAAAGGATCGGAAAGCTGTAATTCAAAGAATATAGTAAGGACTTACCAACACTTCCAATGAAGGTAGAATATCCCCATATCGATACCCACTGAATCGATCATTTGCAAAGAGAACGATCGCGTTGAAGATCCAGGTCACAACTGGACCAACCTTTTTTTCACCACAGAAGTACGCAATAGAATAATTTATAGATAGTATTATGAATATCTTGAAGAAACTTGTCCCATGCAGTCCCAAGAGAAAAAGGACAGAGAAAAAGAGATTATAACCGAGAAAGTAGGTATTATCCCCTGGTGACGCCGTCGCTAGGCGTTTGCGTTTCCAAATATATTTGATAGAAAGGTACGCAGTTGCGAGAGTCGTTAACAACCAGAAATTATTGCGGAAGCTGCGGTATTGCGCATCGCTGTTGTCCTGGGGGTCTTCAACGCGTCATCCAGATCTTAGCGAAAGACTTTACACACGACTTTACGATATGGAATCCACCCGGGAGAAAGTCGGCCCTCGTAGAATTTATAATTAGGGTGAGATTCTGTTTGAATAGATGCTTGTCGTCAAGGTTCAAGTTGTTTGTTTATGTTCCGAAAAATTCGCACCGAGACTCAGCGATATCGGGATCCACGTCATAACAGGAATTATCACACACGCGACTGCGATGTAGATCCTGAATTCAAGGGTCCCCCAACGCGACTTTGGCGGTGTGGTAGGTGCATCTCTAGGAACTCTATGGCTCTCGAGGATGTCGACGGTGAGGTCGGTGAGTATCATCCGGTTGCGGTGCGATGGCCGCTCCACGTTGTGAACGAGGGTCAAGTTGTTTTCGTATTGATTGTTGATTGCTCGCACCGTTGGAGTTATGGGAATAGACTGTAGATCGTTGAGCTTCAAAGTTTCGCTCATCAAGAGACGTTTTGCGAGAGTGAAGAGGTCTCGACGCGGTCGCGGCGTCGAGCAACGGCTTGAGCGTATTTCGTGACAAGACTAAAGTCGTGCCGCACGTGGTCTAGGTGATGCGATCACGGGATTGGCGCGTGTGCAATTTTTTCACTGAGAGAAGTACTGAAATTGCAGTATATACGGACAGCCATTCTTGTCGTTCAGACACATGCGTGTCAAGACCAGTTTGGCACACCTTCGGCCCGGTGTACTAAAGAGTTGAGTTCTGCTGAATTATGAATCGGCTCTGAATCAGCCGCTACGTCCATTGCCCAACTCTTCCGAGATAGATATCCAAGCCAATCTCCGAGTCCTATCGCCTAAAATCAACAACATGGATACCGGAAAATACAACGAATCTCAACGACGACCATTACCGCTTGCATCAGAATTCGTAAAAGACTTTGTACCAGCTCCTTCGGAATTTCCGGTGAATCTCTCTGGTTTATATACCGGGATCTGAAAGCTCGTACTTGATATACATAGATGTAACTTCTGTATCAGCGGATTCAGCGCTTTGTAGATTACATAGACATGACCGATTTTTGCTCAGGGCTTCGATTATATCAGGCCCGGGCCCCCGTCAAGGCCATCACTCAGTACTCAGAGCCAGGCATTTCAAGGTGCCACATGACCTTGAACAATATCAGGAACAGGAGCCTTCCATGAAGCATCTCGTCCGAAAATCGTGATCGCCAAGCGAATCTCGAATTCACCTGCCCCTTACTCACCGGTATACACTTACCCGAACTTTCCCGCTACTGTACTTCGTCTCTCTCTCTCTCTCTCTCTCTCTCACTCTCACTCTCTCTCTCTCTCTCAAGAGGGTACGTTCTGCTCGCACGAGATGTGATCGGATTTTTGTTTACCAACACATGAATGCACGGAATACAATTCAGTGTCTTCAAGTCAATCGGTCCTGTAGTTCTACATCTAGTAGATGTGAGACTGCCTAAAGCCAAATCTACAACGTTGCACACAAAGCCATTAGGATTTCTTCGCGAATCAAGCATCCATGCAGGAAGAAAAGCATTCTCCGCCATGACCATTTCCATAATGACTGACATTCATGTCAACCTCAATACATTCTTGGCAACGCTCATCCTTCTTCACGTCTATAGCGTGATTTCAAAATTTTCTCAGGCCAGATTCTCGCGGGCTTGTAAACTAATTTGAATTTACCCGGGCCAGATTCCAAACTTGTCCTTCCATGCATCGGTGGAGTTCCGACTTCCTTCTTCGAATTAGAGACTTAAAGTGCTTAATCGATAAAACTCGCACAAAAATTGTGGACGGTGGGCCACGAGTTATAATTTCAGCCCTGAATTTTGCTCTCAGGAGAATCCAGTATGGATACATTATGCATTTCCGCCGCCCCACTAGGCCTATCAAAAAAGACTTTCTCTGCGTCTCCATCGGGACTGGACCGTTCTTATACCGTCAAGAATTCCACATGGCATATGTAAGCCTGTCGCATATCTATTAGTATTGATTTGCAGAAAAAGCGACAAGTTTACGCGTTGCTAATCATGAGGCGCATTCCCATAATTATCAAATTGATCTCTTAAAGGCTCGCCGTCCTTCCCCTGATCCGTTAGACCCACATCAACCTGCAAAACGTCTTTATAAGTCCCCGTGCCCGATTGGTTCCCGCGTTGGGCGCGTCCGGACCAAACATTCGAGGGTGAGCCATACCCCCCTTCGGCTGTTGCTGTAAGAGAGACTCGGGTCAAGCTGCCTGCTTTCATCAATTAATGGAGCTAGAAGAGCGCACAGTCTCCGGGAAGAGGGTAATTGAGTGTTTGATAGTCAGAAGTCCGATTGCTTTGTTGTTCCAGTTGGGTTTCACTACACTTTCTGTTAGGATCTTCGTGTTTTCTGGGCGTAATAGGCGCCTCGTTTATGCTTGGATTAACCAGACTGCCTTTGTAGCCTGATGAAGCGTACTCGTCGCTCATGGGTGTCTCGAATCAGGAGAGGTCTCACCTCGGTGTCTCGTGACAAAGTTTTTTCAACATCTCACGAAACGCGAACTCGTCTGGGGAAATGCATACAACCACTTTTTGAACTTTGAAATTCCCGTCAAGAAGGTACCTAGAGGATACGATAGAACTGCATCTTCCTGAGTATTATCGCCGCTGAAGCATAAAAACTGACAAGGGTTTAACGATGTCCTTCCGTGATGGAGATAGTCGCCTACAGATTCAAGTTCTTGGCCGTCATTTCACTCGTCAGGTTATCTTATGTTCTGAATGTAGATTGATTGCCCGTACGCAAGCCTTAAATCACCCTTTGCGCCACATTATCACGGCAATTCAAGGTTGCACAAGAAAAGATCATAATATAAATGTCACTCGTCCCATCTACTTTTACCCGCACTTGAACAAAGGAAGGTGTACACAGCTAGGGGTAACGGCCTTGGATTTCTAAACCATTGACTTGAAATAGAGAAGGTTCAATACTTCCTGTCATTTGAAATATGAGTCCACCATACTACATACTTCAGCCGACTCAAGTCTCACATAGACGCAGTTCGCTCGAGCAAGCTTCATTGTGTTTCATATGATGGCCACCCTAGTGAGAACACATTGGAAAGTGACTTGGACGCTCTATCAGTCGGGTATAGGTTTCAAGTTATCTCGAAAAATTACGCAACATGGAACAAAGTACGTACATATAACCCAATCTCAAACGTGACCTACCTTGATAGTTCAAACCCTAGCTTTGCCTTCACAAAACCGCAATTATAGGACAACTGCGCCACAGTGACTTACTGGACGTATAGGCCATTAGAATTATTCAATGTGGCCTCCAGGTGGTAAAATCAGCATGAGAGGATGTTCTGAAGGTTTTGAACTGGAAAAAAACTTGCTCGCTGAAGATAGCAACCGTATCCAGTGCTAACGAGAAGGAGCATATCAGGACAACTACGCAGTACACAATATTTGAACCAATGAATCACATGGTGACTTTACAATTCACTCGGCAGAGTACATGTAAGAGGGACCAGAAGCTTTGACGTCTTGACAAACCACCTTGAAGAGACATCAAGTTCGGGCAATGTACGACATCCCGAACGGATACCAGTTTCACACCTACAGCTTGAGAAGCGGGTCCAATTGACAGGAATAAGTAGTCTTATCCAGAAAATTGAAATAGGCATTACGATTGTCCAAGAAATAACTACGTATTCATTACTGTCCATTTGAATATCTCCAGCAAAGCTAGGTATCAAACATTGACATCGATGAGAGTGCATCCGATGGAAACGGAAACGAGATCGTCCTGGACAAGTAGAATGAGCTATTTCAATGGCCATCGTTGATAAATGACACCTACAACGTTTTTCTCCGGACAGCAAACAGGTTGTTTGCATCCGTCAGTTAATAGACCACAGTTAACTGCAATAATACTATTAGATCATTCGTTATATTCAAAAAGAATATACGCACGTCCAACAAGGCCGGTGATGTCCTGTATGTTGATACCGAGGGTGTCCAAGAGGGGAAGAATACTTTCACTATGAGGCTGCATCGAGAACATTTCGAAGTCAGCGGGGCTCCAGTACAATGGCAAGTCTACTTACGTCCTCGAGGCTATTGCAGCACATCTTGTTCTTTTCCTCGCAGCTGGAAGCAACAAGCAAAGGAAGAGCGAGGAGGATGACAGCAGTGAGACGAGCGAACATTATGATAGTGGCAAGATGCTTCAAGAAGAGCGAATTCACTGGGTTGACTTTGCAACCTCCGTCTTTCTGGCTTTTAAAGTGTCGTTTCCTTCCTGCTTCTCTTGATTTGGATAGTTAATGAATATGTGGGATTGTATTCGCCTCTGAATTACCAAGGAATCAAGTAATGACATATCGGAATCGCACCCGAGCTAGGCTCAAAGAAGCAGACCAGATCAGCAAAACTGTCAGTTCGTCGAATTAAATTAAAGTCGGGAAATTCCTTGAGCCATTGTCGGACTGAAGACGACGGCCCTCTGAAACTGTATCCATTATCGCACACTTCAGTCCTTCAAATCACTCAAGTACCCAAGATCACCAGTTCCGGTCCCCGAAACCCGGTATAAATTTAGATTATTCGACCTGTCAGTGCGGATAATCAACATCATGATTATTGAATAGCAAGCCTGGAATGTTAATAAGTTGGCTCAAACTTTTACAGTTATAGATAATGTGCACAGTCTGGATACTGACCTTTGGGATGCAGATTATCTTCTCTCGGAAAATGCAGGCTGACAATTTGCGGTTGTGATGTGATACAAGTCATGGCAGAGCGGGACACCAGGACATAATTGATAATCCGGGATATACCCAAACAAACGCGGCAGTTAGAGTTCATACAACCTTTAGACAGACTCCAAATTCAATTCAAACCCCTGGAATCGGTCCACTAGTCGCATCTCGGCTTGACCAAACATGCAGCGTTACCTTCTTGTTGTACCAATTGACGATGTCAAAGTTGACAAGACGTCCTTTGTGTAAGTGTGAGGTCCATGCTGGCAGAGCAAAGCTAGAGCCTTCTTCCGGCAAAACTCATGGCCAGTACTGATAGTCCAAGCACACAGGTCACCCGCGATCTTGTCCCAGATCATGTCAAGAAGACTTTAGCCATTCACTGCCCCCTTTGTGTCTCCAACTAGTCAGTTTGACGCAACAATGGTATCGCCTCTGTCTTGCCTTGAACTTATCACGTTTGTGAACTGGTAGCTTTTTCCGCTAGAGTCACATACAAGAAATGGCGCTGGACAAACATCTACACTCTGCCAAGTACTTAGAAACCGAGTTAGAAGTAGTTGTTCGGATCCTCATCACATGACCCGAGTTGAACTTCGGACGAGCTGGCAGCACCGCATGCTGGCCGGAGAAAGCACCATTGTTGAAGTGCTACAATCGGCATTGGTAAAGTGATCTAATTTTAGATCTTGTCATAAATATCTTGTCATAGATATGCATCTCGGCGGCCGGTTATATTATCATTTCTTTCAATCTGTGTAGTGTACTGAAATCAATCAGTTATTCTTCCTAATTATAAATGTGTTACTTTCGAACAATGACAACACCGCCGGGAGAATATGCACAGTAACGTACACTACATTTCTGAAATTTGAAAAGAACGGATGCGGATGCAACATTCATTTTCTGGCGTGTAATATCATAAGTAAACGTTTGTAAGTTCAAAATATTCCGTTGTATAATCGTTCGTTCATGAATCCAGTGTCGGAAAGACGACAATAGAGTGCGCCACTTGTATATTAGCCATCCAAGGAGCCAAGGCCAACCGTGATTATGGCAAGCGTCATCATCAGCTGAAACGCTACCAACATTAATACGTTACGAAAGTGTCGAAAGGAAGGGAACGGCGCCGATATCCACTCCGCAGCATTTCAGGTTCAAGTATCACAGCTACGATCAACAAGAATGAGGCATGGAATCAAGTGAGAACGATGGCGCGATGGGCAAATATTAGAAAACCCATTATCACCAAGTTTGGGTCAGAGCTGTCTGCAGACTCCTCAAAGCTGTGGCCTTATCTCCCACAGAAAGCCGATGACGATGCCAACTGTCAAAAGGTCAACCCAAATACCAGTCTTCTATTGTCCGCAGTATCAGGGACTCCGTTCAGTGATGTGTCCACGAACGTCAAGATTGACGTAAGAAATTCAACGCCATGAAAGGCAGGACATTTTCACGACTTCTGACATCACCTGTGAAATTCCCGTGCCAGCGGCCCTGGACAATTTTGGATGAGACAAACTAATCCAGTTTATTTTCATTCTTATATGAGAGACATTTCCGCCGACGATGGCATCGGATTGATGTTGGGACCCAAGTCGGACGAAGGTCAAGTCGAACTGATGCATCCTGGCCCGAAAAAGAGAACTACGTTACCACAAAGAGGTTTTTTCTTCCATAGGACATCACTTACCAATGAAACGTCACAACACACAAGCTGCCCTTCACGGATGAAACTGAAGCCGGGATGTCGCTACGCGTCCGTAAAGGTCCTTTACATAGTGTATATTCAGTGGGAAAAGAACACGCCTCTGCGTTCTTCTCCCGACAAGACATAAACGCCGCGAGAGTTACTGGATGAATGTTTTGTGCTGAGGCAGGACTTCACGCTTCGTGGATAGAGCGACGACTTTTTCGGGTTGAAACGTTTACCATGTTGGTATCATAAAAAATCGAGTTACCGAACGCCCAAGCGAAGTATGCGAAGGCTTGAAGATAAATCTTCAATGGAGTGGCGTCTGGAGCAAGAGAGAGAGCACGGAGAAGCTCAGAACAGATGGTAGAATGGTTCTACAATTTTGACAGCTTTTCTTCGCTGTTGAATAGTGTTGAATGAATGCCACGAGAAAAGGTATCGTCAGGGTAATTGTCGTGAATGGTCAAGACCTTGGTGTCGATTCAAACCTTCCACCGAATGGACGATGATGATGTATGATGCCATAGGAGTTGAACATTTATGACTAAATCTCTGATTCAACAACATGGCAGGTAAGCGAAGAATTAAACAGACATACGATTACTCAGTTAGCCTTTGCGAAAGAGTGCATGAGTACCTCACATTGGAGACGCTTAATACTGCCAACCAGCATCACTCTTGTCGAATCGGTAACCTCCGCTTGACACACAGACTGCATAGATCGAGGACGTTGCGTTTTGATAGTCAACCGAACGCCATTTGCTCAGCGATCTCAACATTAGACAATCGAGACGTATGGTTGTGTGTTGCCCTACTGACTTCAAAGTACATACCAATGCCCTTCACTTGACTTGCTCGTTGTTGTCAGACTAGAGCGTTGAACGCAGTGCTAAACAGGTGGGAAGTAACTCGGGACGGATGACAAGTGACTGGAGACTAGTCACGTGTGAATATCGAACCAACTTCAAGTTCATTGTCTCTTCGCGAGACTCCTTCACGGCCATGGCTCTGATCAATCAATGAGGCTGGCATGAAGTCTGCCACAAAGAGGAAACAAGGCTCTGACGAGATCATTGTCTATCTCTTCTTTCTACTCATCTCGTTCGGTCCCCATCAGTTCTTATATCAACTTCTCTTTGCGGCGCACATCGGCCATAGTTTATCAGCTTTCCTCTCAAAATCAAATTTCGACCTTCCATTGGGCCTTAATGCGCACAAGATCTGCGTGCTGCGTTTGATTGAAACCTCTTCACTGAGCTGAGGCAATTTCGCCATCGTATGCCAGGAGGACTGATCTCAACATCGCAATGTCTGTTATCCTTTGTGTTTTATTGCGTAGGCTCTACTTGCGTCGGTGTATTTGGCTTGCACTGTGATCCTCTTGCTGATTTGCTTGTTGCAGGACACTGACAAAGTTCACTCGTATCTTCTTATGTACTTCAAAAGTGAACGTTATGGTACACTGAGATTACTGTCGAAGTATTTGCTTCATTAAAACCATTAGAGGTTAATGTTGATAGGAGAGCACCCAACAACGATGACGCCGTTCTGTAGTATCCTTGTAAGCAACCGGAAGGTTATTTAATTGGGACGTTGGGAATACTTACGAAGGTATTGCCATTGCAGCACACAGCCTGAGAGTTGCTGATGCATAAATGTATGTCAGCTCAATACCAAGGAAGAGTAGATACGTGACGAAATATGGATTACCATGAAGTACCGCCGACAATAGGACTGCAATTGACTACAAGGAATCATGCTTAAGCTGGGCATTCGATTTCAGGTTATCCTCACCTCCAACCAAGCCAGTGATTGATCCAATATTGATGCCGAGGAGACCCTCTAGAAGACCAGCAAGAGAATCCGAGGACTGCAGACAAATTGTGAGCTGTGGACATCCTCGTCCATTGCTGCGTATTTGGCTTACTTCTTGGACACTGTTGCAGCACTGCTGAGTGCCGGTATTTGCATTGCAGGTGTCACCACGAGGAACAATTGCAGAGCTAGCAGCAGTGGAGAACAAAGCAAAAGCTGAGAACAAGAACAAGGTTTGGGCGCGGGCAAACATCTTCTGAGTGGAGTGCTTAGTAGAACTGGGCTTTCGACTGAAGAAATTGTACGCTTTCTTGTCGTCTTTTATGTGTTCAAGATAATTTGTTTTCAGTCTCAGCTCCAAGCCTGTCCGGATTTGAATTTCACCCTGATGTCTTTCGTTCCACTAGACTGTACCCTGGGAACGTCAAAAGTGACACTGTGTGAGAGAATCTCGTAAAAGCTACTCGACATTAGGGGCTTCACGACACTTGGACATGTTGTACGGCATTCATTTCGACTTGTGAATCTTGGACCGGACGCCTCTCAGCTCATTGTAAAGGCCCATATCGTTTTCAGCTATTTCCAGATAACGGTCTAGTTGTTGCAGGCCCTGAGGTTCGTCGACGCTTCATGCCTTAGTTTTGGAAGACCCCTTCTTCCTGGTTTTTCTCGAGCATTTCTTATTTTCGTGTGCCGGGCGCAGATGCTAATGTAATCCCGTCATATGTCGTTCCATTGACATGAACATTCCAAAGATTGACTGCTCTTGGTACGAGACCAGACCAATTTGCTCAAGTATGACTGATTGACTAGAAATAATACCTTGTGCGGGATTCTCACCATTGGGGCTAGAGCGGAGGCATGCCACATATTGTACTACTTTGTACATTGTCAGGTCAGTGTCACGTATACTTTCAAGCTTCGACAATCCCTTCTTCTCATGCCGAATCGCGGAGTTTCAACTCTTTGTTCTTTGTTCACCTCCTGTGGTGTGAGAACACTTCGTGGCATAGTGGAATCTCTGTGTTTCTCCTCTGCTTCATGAGATAATTTGATAGATATCAATATTTCTCGCCTCAGAGAGCCGGTGTGCATCTCTCAATCACTTCGTGAGAGATGAAGGGTTAATTGTGCAACATAATCATACGTAAACATCGTCCTATATAGATGCATTATGCCGCCCATCACAACGAATTCCGGTATACCAGGATCTCCGGGACTTCGGCGCTACATAGATGAATTTCGTAGATTTGAACGAAACGCCATACGTTAAGCAAGGTGTGCCGTGTCATCATAACCATCAATGGGGTAACTTCTCTCTCGCAGCAGATCTCATTATAATTCGGGGCATCTCTTATTGTAAGGCTGGATCTTTGAGGCATAGGAGTTCGTGGCAAGTTGAAACTGTGTGTGAAGACTTTTGTGCGCCACACCTCCAAGTCGATTCTCGCTTGAAAGATTGACAGCTAGGACCATGTATATCAGCCGTCGTTCTGGATAGAAATCGAGTTTACATACTGTTTGTTAACGTCATGAATCTCAAATCGCTGCCATCTGACTCCACAGTGATGTGCAGTGTTGTCAAAATACCGCGCTATTTTTAATTTGTTTCAAACCTTGTACGAACATATACGTTGAGATCGGATATTAGTGTTACAAAGCACTCGTCTTGTACGGTTGCAAGGTATTACAGATAGTTCGCTCACTGATTGGTTGTGATAAAATCATATTCATGAATGTTGAGTTACTGGCCGTTCCTGAGAGGGGCCTTCATTAGGTAGAAGTAGAAAGTCACAAACCATCAGTCTTACTCATTCGAGAACGCAACCTGCAGAAGAAAATGGCAGGTATGATGACGGAGTTTGAAGGGCTGAAAATACTACCTTTCATAGATAGCTCTATGCTTTGGCTTTACGTGAACATAGAGTCACTTTCCTTCTGTCCGTATAAAAATGAACCTTGACGGCATCAGTGTACCACATCAATCTGACGATCGCGCTTTCTGACAAGTATTTTCTTCGACGTCTATCGCTGCCACCCCCTGACTACCTGAACTCGTTGACATACTGTATCTCACGGTGAAATAGTACTGCTGAACTCCACTCATACTAAGTTTTAGTTGTAAATATGATTTACTGAGGACCGTATCACGAGTGCATAAAATTTCAGTGTAAGGAGATTGGAGTCAGGAAACTTGGCCGATAAACACATGGTCTCCTTGATCTCATGCGTCCAATCACCACTTCTCTCGAGATACCAACTTGACAGTCAAGGAGGCAGACGTCAGAAAGTGACAGAGTAAAACCTTGCCGTGAAATATCCCCCAGGGTATTTCTCTAGGTGGCTTTCGACTCCGTACTCAATACGACGCAGCAGTTCTTCAAACTCATCGCCTTCATCTTCCTTTCTGTAATATAAACTGAGTTCAAAGCGCAAGTTCTTACTTCTGGTCGAAGAACGATAGAGTGACCGGAAGATATCCACACAATGATGGGCAAATTCGTATCTCGAGAAGCCTGAGTGCCACGCACACACTTTCCACACGAAGCAACGCAGGTACGGAAAAATGAACTCTTCTCTCGCCCAGGCAAAATATTCTGAGAGCACGGCAGGAGAGATATCAACGCAATCAAAAACAAGGTCTTTAATTGTGGTTCGGTCTGGTCGAAAGAGTGCCACCAAGCTATCTCGATCATCCTGAATCTGAAGCCTACACAACTTCAAGGATTGCAAATTGTAAAGCGACCGGAGGGGTAATGCCTTGATCATAGGGAACACTCGTTGAGGAAGATCTATCACATCTCCTGATCTTCGTGGTTTCACCTCGACCGTCAATTCCTCCAGCATAGGGAGCTTGAGAGTTCTAGGGAACAAGATCCGATCGACACTTTGTAAAGGGTATTCATCGACAAGTGTAAGAGTAAACTCCAAATGCTTCAGGTTTTGTGGTATGCGTAACTTATCGAATCCGACTGTTCTGTTGTCAACGATCAAGGAGAATTTCGCAGAGTTTAATGCAGATTCCGGCTGAAACAACGGTCCTGTCAAGATGACTGGCCACATCTTACTTGCCAATTGCGGGGAAAGAGAAGAATCGATGGTCTGAATGCGATTCCATGGGAAGACTTTGTCTTGCTGGAGTTCTTTACATTGCCCGAACCCAAATACCATTATCGCCGGAGCGCAAGTAGAAGTATCAGGAAAGAAGATTTTGACAAACTTGGACTGTGGCTTATCTTGCTCACGAGCAGGTACTTCTGCGTCCAACATTGCGGAAGCCATAGTGATTGAGGGGTATTGTATGTTCAAGGTTTCCTCGTGAAGTTCTTGGATGAAAGCGTTTATATATTGAAGATACTCAAGATTGCGTTCTTCAGCCGGTCGTGACATTTTTTGGAACTCGCTGGCTGGAGGGTTTTGGCTGGAATGAGAGATAAGGCGACACAACATTTTGAGTACTTACAATCATCGAAGGCTTGCCATATCCTCTTAAGCCCTGTTAAATAAGAGTCTAGGTCCTCGTCGTCAGCGCATGAGAGAAACAGGATGCCAATAGGTAACGATTGCGTTGATTTGGTCGACATATATGATGCGCGCAAGAGAAGTTACAAGACAGGATTCCAGAACAGATTCCGAAGTGTCCTTAAGTTATTGAAGTCGAACAAAAAGAACATGAAGGCTGTGCGCTGTCAACAAGAGTGCCACAATACAACTGCCGCCGTCATTTATTGAGAATGCCCACAAGTTGCTATAATAGGAAGAAGAAAAGATATCACCGAGTGAGAAAGAAGAAGAAAAAAACAAAAAGTCTCCTAGATCTAGGAGACAGAAAGAAAATGGGAAGTCAACGGAACAAGTTGTTGACATGTGACCAGTCAGTAATTGTATGACTTGGAAATTTCAAGGAGGCGGTAGGATCCCAGAGCAGAGCTTGAAAGAACCAGGGTAATGATAGTTCGAATAAAAGAAAACTTGAAAACAAAGTTGCATGTGATATTCTCTGCCAGAGTTGCAGGAGTCACTTACGCAAGAACTGAGATGCGATGCATGAACAACCGGGGGTCCGTAGTAAAAGCGTGTGGTCGTGTCCCGTGCAGTAAACTACGGACAAGGCATGACAAGAATTCTAAAGAAAGGTGAGAAGAACGAAGCCAGAACACCGAGTCTAAATTTCGGATGGCCCGGGGTACAGACTCTCAGGGCGCTCAGTGCGGTGGAAAATGTCCCGAGTTCACCGCGAGAGCTTCAAATCCATTGAAATGATGTATTGACTCAGCATACGTCCATTCGACTTCGTGTTGTTACAAAGTTCAACACTGATAGTCTATTAGTCAAATCTATACTACTAAGGGGTATCCACATCCAGCATCCAAATAATCTACAATGGTATCCGTTTAAATGTATATCCCACAAGGCCGCCATCCCTTCTCTCCACCCTCAGCAGGCGATACCCGGACCACCACGGCAACACCATCGCCCACACAAACCAATACACGAACCCCAGTCCAAACACCGCCCATCCGCCGGCGGCATGTGTCCAATACGGCAGGACCTCGTACGGCTGCCCTCCAGGCGGGGGGCGCACGAAGGGAGCGACGAAAAGAAAGACGTTGGCGCACCCGAAGGCGAAGGCGGCGACCTGGGCGGATAGGCTGACGCGCGGCCAGGATGAAGGCCTGGATAGGCGGGAGAGGTAGATGATGCCGAAGGATATGAGGGCGTTGATGACGGACAGGGGGTATGAAATCTGTGAGTGGGATGTAAGGGGAGGGTTGTATGGTTCGGAAGAGAATAAACAGCTTACGGTATTGATGACAAAGTTGTAGGCGTCACCCGGGGGGAGAGTAAGTATCATGACAACACAGACGAGCCAATCTAATCGAGATGTTAGTGGATCGTTTTCGGGATGAGTAATGTCATACTAACGTAGTGATAGTCCGGCTAACGGAGCGTTGAAAGGGCGGTTTGATGCCCAGAAGTTGCTGAATGGAAGGATACCTTCACGGCCGAGCTCCTGAATTACACGGCCTTGGGAAAATATCTGGGTTTCAATAAGCCAACAGTACAGGGTTACAGAGCTGAATGGCTGACCACAGCCAGAATATTCCCCAGAGCAGATAACGCAACGAAAGCCGAAAGAACTCGCTCGGCTTGCGGTCCATACACATTCCTGAAGAGCAACGCCGCAACAAGACGCCCAGAACCAGTAATCTCCTCTTTTGATGCCCCTGCGAGGTAGGCGATGTTGGCAAGAAGGTAAAGTACAGTAACAATACCAATCGCCAGTGGACCCGCAATACGAATCGTCCTCTTGGGGTTCTTGATCTCCGATAACGCGTAATTCACATTGCTGAAACCGACATACGACCAAAGGACATTATACAGACACATGCATAGCGACGACGCGTCAAGCTTTGTGCCCTCGAACACATGCTCAAAGTTGCGTGGAGGTGGTTCGACGCGCACGTGTCCGCGGAGCGCGAGGAGCCCAGTACCGACCACTATAAGGAGAACGACGAGCTTGAACATGCCGAGGAAGTTCTGCAGACGTAACCCCCATTTCAGAGCGATGCCGTGCAGAAGCATAGCAGAGGTGATACAAGAAACGGACACAAAGCTTAGACCCCGCCGCGTTGGCTCTACGCCGAGGGACTTGTGTATGTATTCGCCAAACACAAGCGAATTGCCGGCGGTCCAAGCTTGTTCCTCGTCAGATAACATCTTTCAAGCCTTAGAAATAACACGCACCAAGAAGGACACCATTGGAGGCGTACATGGAGGTAATGAGATATTTTGGTTTTCGAAAGAGGTACTCGAGGTAGTTTTTTTCACCTCCGTTTCTGGGTAATGCCTAGACAATGATATTAGAGAATGCATGTAGAGAACTATGCAAACATACCGTTCCCCAGGTAATATAGACTTGTAGCCCTGCAGCACTGATCACTGCACCTATAATCCACATGGTCCTGTATGGCTCGTCAGTGTCGAACAACTATTTCAGTACAACTCCCCCTCACAGCGACATGCCGACGCTCCCACTATGCGTCAGAATTGTGCTTGGTGTTGAAAAAACACTGTAATATTGTAAATAACAGGATGGAAGAGAAAACATCGAAGGCTCACCCAGTGCCTATAATTCGATTGAAGATGATGAATACGGCAGATACCACGCCAATCTGCCGCCTCTCGACTGCCTTTCCATCAAAAGCTGGTCCATCTAGCAAAGTCGTTTCTGGTTCTGAGTTTGTCAAAGTGATTGAGCTTTCATCGTTGTTGAAGAGCCACTGCGTGAAAGTGGTGGATCGATAATCTGGGTAACTCTCTCTAGCATCACGAAGAAACATGAAGGTGAGCCCACTTCTTGACAGTGGGCCAAGCACTCGGGTTGAGGAATGTAAAGCGACGCCATCGGGGATGTGTGTGCATTGAGCAAAGATGGCGTGGAATGACGAATCTCTTAAGCTATCAATCTGGAGTGAACCGGGGTTGATGCGAAGGGTTTGAAGGGCGCGACGTCGAAGCTTTTGATTCAAATTATACTACTTAACAGCGAGTGGTTAAATTCTATAAATCAGACCTAGGGAAGTACAGAGATGGACAAGTCGGACTTTCGGTGATATTTATTCTCACGCAGATTACTGGAACGAAACTCGAATCAACTCAATGATCATGAAAGGAGCAGGCCACCGGTGCTTGTCCTTATCGTGAGAAGGCATGTTTCAGCAAGGTTCTCGCGCTTTCTAGCGGACCATTCTTATGACTTGCGCGCCCGCTCTTTCTCTCGAGCGGAACACTCCTATCCAACTGTTTGATCGAAAGACACTACTCGAGGGTCACTCTGGTATCTTCTAGATGATGCATGCCCAGCCTGAAGTAGCCCTTGGTAATTCATACCGTCCCTTTGAGCCTGTCGTACCGGCACGGCATGCTATGACGCGGCGCGAACCTATCCTTCATTCAACTTTCTTTCGAATCATCATGAATTGTTAGGACCAGAACTCAAAACTGGAACACCTAGCGGGTGGACCAAGTCAATAATATTGATGGCCGCCAGACTGCGACCACAGGTCGATTCTAGTTTTGCGGTTGATTGAGCAAAATCAGGTGTCCTATTGTACCAGGGATTTCCCTCCTTTTTAATATCACACTACTTGTTGGCTAAGACTATTGCTCCACGATAGGAGGACGACAAGTTGTCGAAAAGTCCGCTGGTCTAAGCTCCTTTTTGGCTATGCATGCTTATTCCCCTTTCTCAGTGCCAACGAATGGATTCCTGAGACTCTAGTTTCACGATTCATGTACAATGAGTATTTCGCCTGTCTTCTATTATCTTTCCTCACCTCTAGTCTATTCGATGACACGGCTGCCAAAGTGTACCTTCGACCTTGAGCAAGTGCTGTCCAAATATCAAGTTCTGCACGTAATCTAACAATTGCCCTGTTACAGTCGTGATGTTCGCTATTGCTCGGTAATAGATCTTTCACCAATCAAGTCGAGGCATATCGCTCATCTACCTGAGTGTAGAACTGTGGCAAGACTGAAAATGAGCTTGCGGCACAAGATCGAGGTGCCACACTTCAATTGTGTGGCAACTGCAGAAAGTGTGTATCCCAGACTACCAGTCGAGATGAAATCTCTAAACCTGCCCATAGCGTTCGTTATTGCTCCCACACATGCCGTGAGTTGGCTTTTACCTTGAAGATCGAGATAAAGCATAATTCGAGAAGAACATGCAGACTGGTCAGCCCATAGAAAGACGTGCAAAAAGGGTCATCAATCGCCGAAACAGAGAAAGAAAATCAATACATTCGGCCTTCTTCGAGCACGGTTTCTTGGTACCAAAACCTCTCCAATACCTGTACATGCGATTCAGGCCATTTTTGTGCGTGAATGGAATGAAAGCTCGAAGCTTCAAAGACTCATATCCTCACTCAGCGAGATTGGACGGAAATATACAAAGCATTATTAACGTTTATACTGATCCACGCTGACTCGGCGTCGAACCATATCCCTCGAGTTTTCTACGTCAAGCTTTCAATGCCCGCTACTCACAATCTCGAAATGAAAGCGCGCCGCGCGCTTCAGGTGCAAGACGCAGAGTTCTTACCGCTGGAGGAGTTCCGACGCGCCACTGTCAATAAATCCCATCGCCTGTTTTCTGAAGAGAACGGTCAGATCCTCGATGGATATAATCGGCATGTCCAAGCCAGGATGCGTGACGGATTTTTCAGACACATGACGATGGTCGTGCAGCGTCTGGAAGTCCGACATGAAGGCGTACCGCTGACTTACTTTAAGAGCTGGTTGCATTTGCACGAGAGTTCTCCTGTGACACAGTCGGTAATTCGAGATGACACATGGCTTGAATATTTGAAGGAGAAGGTTGCTGTTGGGGAGGGCTGGAATCAGGAGTGCATGTACATTGATTAGTTTTATCGGGTTTTTCGGTTTCAAAACATCCCTGATTGACGAGAGCGTGACAAGTATTTGAGTGACAACGCGGACCCAGCTCTAATTGTCAGGTTACTTATCAAGCATCAAGAACACAACCGTATAGTATAACTGTCGGCATGCGAGTGAAATGGCGAACTCAGAGCTAAAGACAACGGTGACTGCCTCACTAGACTCAGAGCGCAACGTCAAGTTCACAGAACAACGGGCGGAATTGATGCGAAGAGTTGAGGAGGCGATGAATCGAGGACCCAAGTCTCTCGCTCCAGGAGTCAAACGTCCTCATGATCTTGTCTCTCGAAACTGTCCACGTTTTCGCAGGGGATTTGTGTGGAACAGTTCATCGATAGTCTCTTCCACGTCACCCTCTGCTCGTGAAACCGAAACTGCGCCGCCTCTTCCGTCTCCCCCGGCTCACCTACTTTCGGATCTGCGAATTCAAAAGACGCTTGTGACCATGCAGAGTTACATTCGTGTCGAAACACCGTTTAACGTTGACAAATTTGAGGCTATGCTCTGGGATCACCCAAACCAGCCTTTTGTAGCTTCGGTCATGAAGGGTCTCAGAGAAGGATTCTGGCCGTTTGATGAGGGGGATTGGAGTGAGCAGGAGGTTGAACCCCTTGAAAACTATGCCATAGAGGAAGTAGACCTCAACGCCATCAGAGAGTTCCAAGATAAAGAGATCAAAGCTAAAAGATGGTCGGATCCTCTCGACATCGATGAGCTACTCCCAGGAATGAGAGCATCACCTCTTTTTGTAGTTTGGCGGAAAGGAAAAGCCAGAGTGGTGACGGATCACACAGCTTCAGGTTTAAACGATGGAATCCCTAGATCTGATGCTAAGGTGAAATATGATGATATGAGGACGTTTGGACAGGCCCTTTACAACGCCAAACGCCAGTACCCTTCTGCCGATCTAGTAACTTGGAAATCAGATGTCTCCAGCGCTTTCCTCAATTTGCTGGCTCATCCTCTTTGGCAATTGCGGCAAATAGTTAGGGTTGACGGTATATGGCGTATAGTCCATTGTTTAGTCTTTGGAAATTGGGCCTCCCCACGCTGTTGGTGCGCTGTGGCTGGACTCATGTGTTGGTTAGGCATTATCAAACTGGATATCCCGGACTTGCATGATTTCATGGATGACTTCTTTTCCTGGTGCCATGCTTCGGACTTTATTGATTACAAAGGCCGTCTCAGACCTCGACACCAAGCACAGCTCCTCATTCTCTGGGACACAATCAGCTGCCCCTGGGAAGAAAAGAAGCAGGAGTTTGGTGGATGCCTCAAAATAATTGGACTTTGGGTTGACATAAACCATGGCACCATCTCCCTCACTAAAGAATCTATTGACGAAATAATCACAAAAATTAAGGCTTTCATCAACACTCCACATCATTGTCCTTCACTTCAGACCTGGCAGCGTCTGGCAGGTCACATTAAATGGCTCCTCAATGTTCTTCCATGGGGTCGTCCAGCTTTATCCTCTATGTATCGAAAAATCGCCTCAAAATCAACGATGCATGCGGGTGTTTTTCTCAACAGCAAAGTGATAGACGATATGAATTGGCTAGTAGAGACTCTGCCCATGGCAGTAGGCATTCAATTCCTTGATGCCACACATTGGGATGATTCCTCTGCGGATTTTGTCGTTTGGACAGACACAAGTCTGAAATCTGCTCTATCCTTTGTCTATGCTGGCAACGGTTTCATGTATCAACTCCACCCTGATGACTCTAAACCCAAGGTTGACATCTTATTCCTTAAACTCCTGGTGATTCTGTCTGCTGTTAAGCATGTAGCATCTTTCGATCATCCTCCTCGGAGACGCCTTGTTTTTACAGATAGTCTTGATGCCGTCGCCGTCTTCAACTCCCTCAGTGTTTCAGAGGATATGCACAACTCCGTCATCAAAGCAGTGGCAGGAATCATCATCAAAACGAAAATCGACTTACGTGTTCGTCATATAGCGGGTAAAGACAACACGCGAGCTGATCTCCTTTCGCGCCTCCTTTTCGACGATTTTCATCGTCGTTTTCCCGCAGATCGCGTCTGTGATTTTGAGCCCCCTAGGGACACCCTACCGGCGCAATGGAGCAGGTGCTTTTGAGCTCGCTAGGCAGATTGTCTCATCAGGCGATCCGCTAACCCATGCCTAGTGCCGATCTGGAAGCATGGACTCCACGTCCAATCTGAAGCCATCGAGAAAAATCTATCGCCTCTTGCCAAGCTACCGGAGCGCAGGATTACATTAAATCGTCTTGCCCCAACACACGTCTCGCCTCCCATCACACAACTCGTAACGAATGCTTCGGTCATTGTTCCCCTTGCTGCCAGCTGGGCACCACTTTGATCACCACCTGCAGCAAACGGCCGAAAGGCCGCATAAAATAAATTGGAGCGTTTGCCATCAGAGATGGACGATACTGAACAAGGTCACACGAGGGCGTCTACAATGCTCTCCGGGGGTGACCGCAAATACGGGATGATATCGATGTGCGTGAAACAAAATCGGCTGCCATAGTAAAAGATAGTTCGTTCTAAAGAAAGGACTTTCATGGATGTGAGTTTAGAAGATGTACGTTGTTATCTTTGTGACCACGTTGCGCCAATTCCCGAAGAGCTGCTAATCATGCTGTCCAGGCTCTTGGCTCATCTAGATACAGATCAATAATTCATGTCATTTTTTCGCCAAAACGATGATCATCAATTGATCTCAGAAATAAAACTATGGTCTTTTCGTCTCGCCGCGCAGTAAAGGAAAGCCGATCATCGTCTGCATGAGTGCAGTTCTTCTGACTCGGATTCTGACAATCATAACCAACCACACTAAGTCAAGGTCCTCGAAGTCGCTTTTTTGGAGATCAAAGACAGCCTATGCCAAATCAGGTTTAAGTCCAGAAGTTCTGATGAGCCCATAAGGAATGCGCTCTCTGAACTTGAGGGTATAAAGCTCTTTCAAGTGCCTTTTGATTTCCCCTCGTCTACTCGCATCATCTACTCTCCTTAACCTCTACGCTCGTTTTTTCAATTTCATGCATCTACTTTTTGGAATTGTGGCTGTGACCAGCTTCAGAGCTGTTCTAGCGCAGACTCCGCCGTAAGATCACGCCTTTTCGGCAAGTGGACAACTGAGCATCGTCTATTTACAGGTTCAAGGGAGCGCTAACGCTTGAGCCTGGCTTGACAGTTGGTATGCTCGACATTTCCTTTCTACTCCCGAATTTCTCACCCTCCTATCAGGGAAATGTATGACCGCCTCGTCAAATCAGGATGGAGGGTTGGTCGAAATTCAGCCTTGCACATACTCTGATAACCAATTGTGGACCTTCACTGGCGGAACCCTCCGAGTTTTTGGGGACAAGTGCCTAGATGTCACGGACGGGAGTCCTGTCGACGGCACTAATATTCAGATCTGGACTTGTTCTATCAACAATGCCAACCAGCAGTTTTACTACACTGTATGTTTACTTGACTGATGATTTGTCGATCTTTCCGTCAATAACCATTCAATCATTTCTCAGAGTGACAACCGACTTTCCTGGACTAACCGAGGCAAGTGTGTTGACCTTACTGCGGGAAACACGGCTAGTGGGACACAGGTGATAATGCTTCAATCCATGCGGTCATTCAATGACTTAGCTTACCCACAGATCAAAAGCTACACATGTACGGACAATAACAATAATCAGATCTGGAACACGGGATTTAATGTCAAGAATCTCCCGGTTACCTCTCAGAACGGCCAATTTGGTACGAATCAATGTGGGACAGCCTCTAGCCAGTCTTCAAATTGTCAGACTGTCTACATTAAGTACCTTGCCTTCCTTTATCTCTCCTTGATGAGTACTAACTTCTGGTGAAGTTCTGCAGAAGACTTTTGTTTGTGGGGTCCTCGTATGTTCTGCGACTTAGGTGTCAGTTCATGATCTGAGTCTCTTTCTAGCTTCACCGGGGAGCATAGTCGGTGGTACCGAGGAAGATCAGGTGGCCTGGTGCACTAAATCAGGTCGGGGTACTCGCACGATACCAAATGGTGCTCTCAAAGGCGTACACTTCGTGAAGACGCCCGACTATGTTCAAGTTACTGGTGTTGGTGATTTCACCCAATTAAATATTCGCCAAGGAGATGAAGGAGGAGAGCTCGATAATAGGGGTGCAGATGGTTTGTGATAACTGCATCTGTGCATAGGTCTTGTGCTGATTAGCTCACTTAGGACGGGGAAACCCAAGTATATATTATCTTGACCTGATTTCTTGTACAGTCATGTTGACATCTTCCCCCAGTTGGCGGCCTTGTTTTCGGAGATACCTTTGGCAATGGCACTCAATACCATGAGTGGACGAACTTCATGTCTGATACTGAATTTTGCTTCCGTGCTTGCATTGGCCCCGATGCAACCAAGAACTGTAACCATATCTACGACGTCATGGGATGTGCATGGGTTCGCAGTTGGATATCATATGCTACTGATCTTTGACTGATATATCATGGATGCTCAGAATATGCCGGCCAACTATGAGTCGGGGGTTTTCGAAAACTGCGACGCCGATGACGAGTAAGTCATACCTAGTTTAGTGAGTTGGTCCCTACAACTCATCTCTCGTCAGCCTTCCTATGGGTGTCTACGGGACTAGTACATGGTTTCAGGGCGTCAATCCGACTCCGACTGCACACCCCGCGGCATCCTCATCTAACTGTCATCCTATCCCCACCGTGAGCATCTCTCCTGCTAAGCGAGAATGTAACATTCGAAAACGGCGCGGAATCCACGCGTCGGCTTTTCCCACTGCTAACATGTTCTGAACATTCTAACCATGATGGACAATCAGTTGTCTAATCTGAAATAGTGATGAGGACGATAATTTAGTTCAGGTCATGTTTGGATGGCTTTTCCCTTAGTAGGATGTCCAGATATGTCTATGTTATGCCATTTGCCATTTGATCGGTGAAATCATGATGGGCGAGAAGTGTCCGATCTCAGAATTGGAAGCATAGCAATCTGAAAGTGTATATCTGGTCACGGTGCCATGATGACCGGCATCCATCCATTGACCAAAGGTATCATTGTATCTATCTGTTGCTCGCTGCATGTCAGCCGATAGTTTTGTGTTATTGGCGATTCAAGGTCATATTGAGCCAATATTCCTGCAATTACAAGGCTTCATGGATGCGTTCGAACCTACCAGAGAACATTAGAAATTTCCGGTCTTTTCGATGCTAATCGAGTCTACAACAGGATATCACTACCACCAGTCCGAGTCGCCATCTCAGGAAGAACTTGATAGTGTCAATTACTATGCTGCGAGACATGATAGGACGAAAAGCGTATAAATACAGTAGATAATGCTACACTACAAAACTGGCTAAGCGAACGTTATGGAGAAGGTGTATTCAATAATTTTAGAGACAAAAAATTTTAGAATGGAGCAGTCTTGGTTTGCTTCTCGTCCGGCTTCTCCTCATTGGAGATTTCGAAAACCGTTCGAATCTTGTCAGGATCGTTTTCGTTATTGACGACGAAGGACACAACTTGGGGACTGTGGACGGAGGTCGTAGTTCCGTCAACTACATGCATCGTCCCAGCTTGAGTCGTCCCAGCTTGAGTCGAAGCGGGTGGTGCGAAGGACAGATGGCCTCTGGTGGCTGTGCGTGCATTGGTATTCCTAATAGCGACGTTTGATGGCTTCTTGGGCTCTATAGGAATTTGTCCGAAAAGATGAGGTATTGACCTTTGAACGGTGATGAGGAGGAGGGATACAGTCGGGTACAGAGCCTAATAGAGAATTGAGGGAGAAAGATAACGGCAGACACATTAGCACATACAGAACATATATTATAGATGGAAGTGAGGACGATAGCGCCGAAGTAGAGAGACGAGTCTAATCTAGGTTTGACGAGTTCAAGGCCGAGGTTGATGACCTGTGAGAAGTTTGTGACACAGTGTTCGAATTCAGACAATAAGTTGTGCTCACCTGACAGATAGCAAATGATATACCAGATTCGATAAGGATGATCGCAACGACCCGGGCCTTAGAGATCTTGAGGGTAGCTCCGATGTTGCCGTTGACTTTCTGTAAACGGCTGATGTAGATTCAACATCAGCAATGACCATCAAGTCTGTAATGGGCTTGGGACCTACACAACTTCGTAAGAGATCAGTAGGGAACTGATCACGTTCGTTGCCAGAGTGAGAACTAGATAGGAAAGGAAAATGTCCTTCCAGAGCTTCGTGGGACCTAAAACACCAACAACGCCGCCAGGATCCTGTGTCGAGATCACACCAAGAAGGCCAAAACCACTGCCTATGACACATCAGTAGGGTTCTCATTGTCTTCTAGATGACTTACCTATCGATCCAGCCAACAGCACAATAGGTGCAATCAAGACCCAAGGCGTTTTGGGATACAGAACATGGACTCTTGATATCAAAACGGCATTGCTGAACATTGGCTGTGCATGGCAGGTGAACGATTAATCAGGCAATCAGGCTAGAATATGTCATCACGTTATACTTACAAGAAGTTGAGCTGTCCAAATTTGCATCCGTGTGAAGCGGAGGTTCTTCTTGTTGATACCGTCGAAACTGCCATTTGTATCGAGGGGCCCAACATCCGTATCGACGAGAATCCCGCGAACAAGAGTGGCAAAAGAGGCGAGGTACGCGCACCAGTACACCGTCGCAATGACGAAACTAAGGAGAGACATGACAAACATGACAACAGTGCTTCGGGCCTTGATACCGCGATGCCTGAAGAAGTCGTTAAGGATGCGGATTGCTAAAGCAGACAAGAGAACATACACCATCTTATAGGTGGAGATACAGAACAATAGAACGAATACACCTAGGGAAAGAAAGGGAGGTCATAAAATGCGTATCATATCTGGAGATGAAGTCGTCGCACCATATACCAGAGTCATTGCAGTAAAACCCGCTAAGTTGCCCAGGAGGAGGACACCAATATCCCGAAGAAGGTCCTCTTCAGTAGGGGTCATGTTGTCGTAGTTGGGAGATGGGGGAAAGCAGTTCACTCGTCATAAGCTTATATACAAGACATCAAACCCCTGTATTGATCCATTGATGAGAAGTACTGATGCAGCCTTCTTGTATCCTGAAACAGGTACCACCAAGATAAATGGATACTAGGAAAGATCAGTCTTGTTAGAACACTGAGACAACACCTGTGATGAGATAAGGTGGACAGTGAGAATTGGTGAATGTGATTATCTAAAGACTTGATGGAAAGCCATGGATGGGTCAATGGTCAGAAGGGCAGCAAGGCCGCAAGGCCACGTCACCAAGTCGATCACGTCAGCTGGGCTATCCATCATATCCATGAATCATTGGGAAAACTGTATGATGTATGGAACCGAACCAATCAAAGAGCCAGTGAGGTCTTAGACCGAGGTTGCTCGACTTTGTTTCATAGTCTTTTGGAAGAACTTCAGCCCTCAAAAACCCCAGGAAGAGTACCCTAGATACGAGCTTGGGCTGTAACAAACTGATATCATCATCAAAATGCTGTGGCAATGTTTGTTTCCAGACTAGCTAAATGCAGAGATTGTCCATTTTGATGGTAATCACATTAGGTGTAGGGCGATGAACATGTAAACACACTCGTACATACCAGGTGTGAACACGTAGTCGAATGCTCACTCGTGTCGTTTTGCTACTGCGCACCGGTGCAAGTACCTCGCGAAGAAACAAGTCTCGTTATTATACAACCATGGCGACTCGCGAGGTCTTGATCTATCAGGGGAGAACCAACTTCATCACAAAGCTTATGATAGGAACTCATTGAGTTCTCATATATGATGTGATGAACAAAAATGCTCCGTGCATCATCGAAACGCAGTGACCGATTTACAAGTCGCCACCCGGAGGACACATGTGGGGAAGCCGCAGAAGCCGATTGGGAGCTCAGCCAGGTGCTCACGTTTCAGAGTTGAGATGAATGATCATCGATCAGCATCCTAGCTGCCATGTGCGTTGAGTGATGGACATTGTTATTGTTGCCCCTTCCTGAGCAATTTGCACAGTTTGCCCAAGATCGCGAATAGTCTCATGTGGAGTGAGAAGGATGGTAGGCTCATTGTGAGTTGTTGAACTTGATTTGACTTGCAGCGTCCGTATCTATATTTTAGTTCTTTGGCACTCGCGAACCAAACACCGGAATCCACGAGAACTTGAAGGATGAGTGGAAGTCGACTGGAGATCCTAGCGAAATACCTCTGTAAGTTAGGGCTTTGTCCTGAAGCTTGACCTCGGGCACCCCACGCTCGCCACGGATGTTGAGATAGGCCGGCATTTGGCGAAATTGTTGAGAGACGGTACAACTTAGGAGAAGACGAAGATTCCATAGAGTCAAGCATATAGAATTTGCCGCAGTGAAAGGAAACACAGAAGTACTAACGTAGCAGAGAACAAGCAAAAGATCCCAGCCAACATTGACATGGAGTTACTTTGTACGACAGTCAGTCCCACCAGTTTCAGGCACCGTCACTTGCGCTTCTTCTTGGGCTTTGTGCCGCTGTCCACAGCCTGGAGACGACACCAAAGTGAAAACAGGTCTTTCGAGTTAATCGATAAATGGTTGAGCATTCTACCTTCTTCTGAACAGTCGAAGACACCTGTGCTGAAGAACTAGTTGTCGTTCGACTTGCGGCACCATTCCTCTGGTGCAGATGGCAGAAATAAGGTGTTAGTCGTACTCATCAACCCCATATTGGCATAGAAGGATGAAAACATGTACCAAGCGATGAGACCCCGTATACGTCTTTAAATCCAGGTTCGGAATGGTCTGGATCGGCTGTTGAACCGGGCCTTGAGGTCGCGAAGGGGATGACACGCGGTCTCTCTTCCCTAGTATACTCCTCGCGGAAGCCGACACCTCGGAAAGTGGTACATCTTCTTCAGAGTCTGACTCGTTAAGACTTGAGAATGATAATACAACGGGTTTCCTTGGCGCTAGGGTCTTCGGAGTATTATCCAGAGCAGAAGCTTGCTTCGTCGTGAGTACATGAGCTGGAGCAGGATCCAGAGGCTTGGTCAGCGGAGGAATGGCTTTCGCAGATGGGGGTTGGACAGCACAGGCTACGTTAACTTCGACAGGCACCGTCCTTACGCACTAGGAGAAGATAAAAATAAGGCAAAGGCGAAAAAAAAAAGAAATGAAACAATAACGATCAGGTAGACTAACTTCGGTTGGGCAAGGGCTTGGGCTCGAAGTCAAGAATGCATCAACGTCGATCATGGACTTCGCTGCACCGCCTGACAGCACCTCTTTCTCTTTAATGAGATGCGCAAGGCTCGATTCTAGCTCTCGAATCTTGACGTGCAGCTGATTCACCAAGTTGTCTTTCTGTGGACGCACGTAAGAAAGAAGATGATAGACTTAGTGTCAAGGATGAAAGAAAGATGCTTAACGCGGCGCAGCTCATTATCCTTGACTACTTCCTCTTCTTCATGTAACGACCTGGCCAGACTCATTAACCATTCTGCAAAGTCCTTCTCATCGTCATTCTGTCCGTTGATCAGCATATAACCCCATACGATCACGCAATTTAGCCCACCAATTCATTTCGATCATACCTTTCCCTTAATCTCCCGGTTCTCTCCAACAACAGTCGTTTTTCACCCTCCAGACGTTCAACGACCAACATCAACTCGGTTACCCTCTCATTCTCAACCCTCACACGCTCTTCTTCTTCCTTCGCCCTCCTTAAGCTTTCCTCCTGAACTTTGACCCGATCTGCTTCAATACACTCGAACAACTTCACAAGCTTGGTCGAGTCCTGGGCACGCTGGAGCACCTCCTGACGTGCTTCTTCCAATGCATTTTGAGTTGAAGTGAGATCCGCTGCGAGGGTGGCGCTCGCTTTCTACTCATTCCCAGTCAATGAAGCACTTTCAAACAAGACTAGGGAGCCCGCGAAGCTGACCTGCAAATCGCCGTACCGTCCGAGGGTCTGCTTTTGCACCACTTCCTGTGCTTTGAGCTGCTCCTGCAATGCCTGACCAAACAAAAGATTACCCAATATTGCAAGCTGCACGAATTACGACTTGACTCACCACGATCTTGACCTCTGCCTTATGCAACCTAATATTTTGTTCAGTCTTGAACCGCCGAAGAATGCTCGATCACTTACTCGGTTTCCTTCGTCTTCCCTTCCTTCGTTGCCGCCTCAATTTCATCTATTTTTTCTTTGAGGCTTTGCTTTAATGAAGCTTCCTGTGCCTTGGATCCCTAAAGTTTAGAAATTGATTTTAGTCATCGTCACTGCGACAAGATGACCAGCGTACCAAAACCGTGACCTCCGTATTGTGTAGTCTGGAGTTGCCAGTCAGTAATTCTTAATTACCAATGACCGGTTGAAACAAACTTTTCCTTCAGCACCTCAATTTCATCCCTTTTCTCCTGTAAACTGCGCGTCAACATCGTCTCTCGCGCTTCGAGCTGTTCCTTGGACGACTAAGCCCATTCTAGATCACCTAAGATAATTTCAGTGTACGCCAAAACATACCGCGAGCTTGACTTCCGCCTTGGATAACCTGAACAAAATCACAATGAATAAGCACGTCACAAAATCCTCTCCACTTACTCGTCCGCCATCTCTTTCAGCGCTCCATGCATCTTAGCCTCAAGTTCCATGTACTGGGAATTCGCTCTTTCTAGTGCTAACCTCTGGGTCTCTTGAGTCTTCTGCAAAGAGTGAGTTGAAGGAGACTGCCTTTGGTTGCTAATTGAGGAAAACGTACTCTAGAATCGGAAAGTGCTCTTTTCGAGCTTCAAGTCAGGCGCACGACTTCAAAGATGGAAGATAGACAACAGACTCTTCAGCCTGTTTTTTACCCTCTTGAAGTACCGTACACCGCTCTTTGAACTCCTATGAACGTACGGCGTCAATTAATCACCAAGAAAAATGAAAGATCAAAAGAAACGTACGGCCAAACGAGCGTCTAACTGTCGTAACCTTGGACTGACTTGAACTCCTGCCCGACAAGGAACTTGAAGAGATGCTTAGAACTCACTCTTCAGTCCTTCCCAGTGCTTCCTGTGAGATCCGCAAGACCTCGGCGCGCGCGTTCTCGCGTATCGCGTCAAGAGTCTCTCTTGTCTTCAAAAGCGTTCCTTCGGACATTTGGAGCCGTTCCTATAGCGAACCACCGCTTAAGTAGAACAAAAAAGGGTAACAAAACAAAAGACCTGAATGTCTCCATACTGCTCCTTGGTAAGCCGAAGAGTCATCGTCTGCGCATCAAAACGTTCTTGCAAGGCCTTTTCTATCATCAGCATTTTCTACTGAAGACATGTATCGTCGGAACTCGCCACCATACGAAGATCTGTTTGTCGTTGACTAACCACACCAGCCTATCAGCGCTACCAACAAAGGATGGAAGAAGAATCATACCTTTCCTCCGCATCCTTAGCAGCCTTCTTCAAAGCATCCAATTCCTCTTCACGAGCCGCTGTTTCAGAACGTCGTTTCTCTTCGGCTTCAGCCAGACTGACACCACGTTCAGAATGACAAGACACATGGAGACTGAAGGCATACCTGCGGATCAAGCCATCGTTCACTCCTCCCAATTCTATGAGTTCGGAGCGTGCGGCGTCGAGAGCAGCGGTAGTTCTACAGGAAAATGGTACAGTTCGGATGACCAGGTGTAAGAGGGAGGGTGTACGTACGTGATATGAGCTTCTTGCAGTTCAGAGAATGTTTTCGTCAGGTGCTCGAGGCGGAGGTCTTGACTTAATTTCCTGCAGAGCACGCATATTTATGCGTTGCAAAAGGCCAGAAAAAAACATGGAAGATCACTTACGCATTTCTACACTCCTTGAGAACATTCAATTCGCCTTCCATCTCCTCCATTCTGATACAGACATTGCGATGAGCAACCATAAAATGAGAACGAACATACAACACACCTTCTCTTCGCAATGTCAACCCTTTCCTCCGCCCCCTTTTCAACCCTTTCTAAAAATGACTTCACCTGCTCTGTCGACTCGCGCCTCGCGTCCTCGAGCTCGCGAACCTGGTTTTGTGTGTCCGCGAGTATAGAGGAAAGGTGGTGCAGTTTGTCTCTTAGAAGATCAATTACGCGACGGGCTATAGGGTATAAAAGACGATTATGCGAAGGGCAAGAGAAGGGATCGAGGACGTACAATCTGCTAATTCCTCCTTCAATGAGGTTACAAGACTTCGAGCTTCCTTGGCTAGATATGTGTCGTCTTCTAACAGAGGCTCCAGCTCTATCGATTTATGAATGGTCTGAGTATCATCAATTTGTAGAGTTGAGAAAAAGTCACATACTCTTCAAGCTCTCTCTCGCCCACAGCTTTGCACTATGCGCATCCTCCCGGGACCTTTTTTCATTATCGCACGATTCCTTTAATTCACCAAATGTCGTTTTCAGCGCCACATAGCTGATCTTCGTGTAGGTAAGTGTTTATACTCAAAAGAAATCGGCAAACCTTTCTCCCAACTCACTCATGCCTTGTCTGAGTACCTCAACTCTCTCCATTGCCTGCTCCCTTTTCCGCATGGCCTTGTCCCGTTCTGCTCGGAGAACAGAAGCGTCCTCTCTACATTTGGCAAGTTCTGCGAGTACAGAACGAAGCCCCTCAGAGGCGGAAGAGTGTTCGCGCTTGAGAGATTCGTGTGTGGTGCTCAGTGCATTTAGCTGTGAAAGAAGGGATTTTGATCTGCGACGCTGTGAGGAAAGAAGGAATGATATTCAGTCCAAAGCTTCCAGTTAGCGTTGATAGCACAAATGTATGCACTCCGATTGCGGAGCACGGAAGTACCAAGTGAAGCGAACTGAATGAGTACGCACTTCCTCTCCAAGTTCCGCATTTGCAACACGCACACCCCTAAGCGCATTTATCGCGACCGCATCGACATCCACGTCCATACCAAGACATGATGCATCATCTCCACCGTCGCCATCCTCGTCACCGCGACTCAAAGGCATTGAACTGGACGACCTCGACCTCGATCTCGAGCGAGGTCTCGGCCGAGGCGCAGGTGACGGAGGCCGCGAGTCTGGACCTTGGGGAGGAGTAGGTGGGGGCAACATCTGGCGTGGACGTGGTAAGTTGGCGCCAGTCCCTAAACCGATGTCGGTAGTACTCGATATATGCATTTGTTCGGATGGAGGAGGGAATGGAGGAGTGGTTCTAGATATATGCATTTGTTCGGATGGAGGAGGAGATGGAGGAAAAGCTCTATCAGCTATAGCACGCTTAGACTGAGCGTAATTAGAAGGGGGAAGTACAACGACGTACAAGACTGAGGTTCCTGTTTGAAGAGTTGGACTGATTCTTGTACTGGAGCTGATTTTGCCGAGTTCACCGTTGCGTTAAGAAGACTGAAAAAAGGTTTTTGTTGTCGATTCACACTCGACGTTGTTTGGATCGTATTCTGCAATCGACGCAAGCCAGGGAAAATAGGCTGGGTACCTGCGTTCCCATTCCCGCGCGCCGGCCTAAATGGGCTTAGTTTGTCGAGATTGAACCGATTCTCCTGCTGATTGAGACTATGTGTAAGCGAGAAAAGTTTGGGCGGCGCTGTTGCTGGCGCCTTCAGGTCTTGTTGACCGAAAATCAGAGTCTGGTGGTCCATCAAGAAGTAATTCAATCAAGAAAGTAGAGAAACCAAGAAATAGCGAGCGAATGGTGGTGGTCAGGAAGAAAGAGCCTCGGTGTTGTCCGAGAACACGAAGACGCGTTTGCTGCGTGTGCCTCACGTGACTCTGTCTCGTGATCACGACCAAACTCGAGTTTGTCTAATCTCAATGCCACGAGCAGTTCTCTGGTCGGCCTTTATGTGACTGTTCACTGCGCTCGATCATTTTCGAATTCCAAAGACTGTGCATACTCATATGGAGTGAAAAGATTACAATTTGTGAGTTATCAAACCTAGTATTATTATGCATTTGACTTCTCCTATTGAAATGATCAACGTGCGATTGCCAAGATGACGAACCAAGTTTCCACAAAATGCTTGTCATTGAGATAAGCACGTGTCGACAGTATGGATTTAAGACAATATATATAATGAAGACAGTTCTCTCAGAAATGCCTCCGTAAATATTCATTATGGGAATCTTCAAGCGCGATGACGGCTTGAAGATCAAGAGCCGCACAAATACCACGGCTTCTGTCACTGTCAACCCCACGAATCCCAACTATGTCACTTTAGGCCCTATTGCGCACACTTTGACCGTAGATCAACTGGTTAGGCAGTTGGGTACTAACCAAACCAACGGCCTCACAAAAAACGAAGCAGCTCGAAGGCTTGAAACTTGTGGTGCGAATCTCCTAAATGGAGACGATGGCGTTTCCGCCGTAGAGGTCCTCATCAAACAGCTTGGTGGGCGTCATCGAAATTCCCATTTCATACGAGTTGACGAAATACTTGTTGTAGCGAACGCCTTAACACTTGTCCTCCTTGCGGCATTAGCGTTGAGTTTTGGTGTCAAAGACTGGATTGAAGGTGGGGTAATCGCGGCTGTTATTGTTCTAAACACGACGTAAGTCCTCTCTTTCGCGCTTCATTCTCCAGGCGTTGAGTCGATTGTAAAGAGTCGGGTTCTTCCAAGAATATCGCGCGGAGAAAACGATGGATTCATTGCGACAACTGTCTTCGCCAACTGCACTCGTCATCCGCAATGGAGAAAGTTTGGCGATTCCGGCAAAAGACGTCGTTCCAGGAGATGTCGTGATGCTCAAAACTGGAGATGTTGTATCTGCTGACGTCTGTCTTCGTCAATCATCTTTGGACCAGCTGACCGTTTTGGAATTGCAGTTACGTCTTTCTTCTGTGTCCAACCTCGAAGTATCTGAACAATTGTTGACGGGAGAGTCTGTACCAGGTAGAAAGTTTGGTTTCAGGTCATCTAACATAAAGTGACGCGTTGTACAGTCGCCAAGAGCGAAGAGATGCTAGACAAGGAAGGTCTCGATATGCCAGTAGGAGACCGGCTGAATCTCTGCTATGCCTCAACGGTGGTCACGAAGGGACGTGGTACAGGAATCGTTGTCAGCACTGGCATGAAAACGCAGGTGTGTAACTACATCCCTTTTTTGTTCCCTCTGATTCAACATAGATAAGATTGGTCGTATTGCCGAAGCTATTAGTGGCAAAGGAGCTGGGAAAAGTAGAGAAAACGACTCCCGACCCTTTCACAAGAGGGCTATGGCTAAGTTTGGACGATGGCTGTAAGCTTCCTTCTGCATCTATAGTCCTCACAGGTTTCATTCATCTTTCAGCGGTCTCACATCGGGCACTCTTCTTCAAATCAAACTCAACAAGCTTGCGTATCTTCTCTTTGGTTGCGCTATCATTCTCATCATCATTGTATTCGCTGTTGCACGCTTCAATGTCGACGAGAATGCTGTCTTATATGGCATCGCTTGTGCCATCGCAATCATACCGGAATCACTGATCGCTGTTCTCACTCTTACCATGGCTGTTGGTACACGGAAGATGGCAAAGGAGAACGTTATCGTGAGGAAGTTGGATGCGCTGGAAAACCTGGGCGGTGTAACTGATGTATGCAGCGATAAGACTGGAACCCTGACCCTTGGTGCGTGTTCTTTTCTTCGAGTGCATCCCTTGCCGAAGATTGTCCTGTAGGGAAAATGTCTGTACGCAAGTTTTGGCTCGCTGCGGATATGGACAATGTTGTCGAATATGTCGTTGATACTACACACAATGCTCTGGACCCGAACGGCGGTGCTATACGCAGGGAGAGCGACGGCTCTGTCATGTCTCCTGATACCCGTTATGAAGGGTTATCCCAAGCTGTTAGAGTTGCTGCTCTTTGCAATGTCGCAACGTACGTGCATGTCATTGGGTTTTATTTTCGCACTCACAAGACATCAGAATACATAAGAACTTGAAGGGAGAATGGAAGTCGACTGGTGATCCTACCGAGGTAGCTCTGCAGGTCTTTGCCACGAAACTCGGCCTTGGGCGTCCTACGCTCACCGCGGATCTATCAAAAGAAGACGAATGTCAGGGCAGGCCGGCGCTTGGCGAAGCTATCTTTGATAAGAATGAAAAGGTACAACTCGAAAGACGCAAATCCCGGAGATCCAAGCGTTTCGCGCTCAAGGCCGAGTTCCCATTTTCCAGTGAGCTCAAGAGGATGTCCACGATCTACTGGGATACGGAAGGAAAGCAAAATATTTGTTTCATCAAAGGCGCTGTATGTCTACGCAAAATGTCTGCTGTTTGCTTCATACTGATTCCTCACTAGGTGGAGCGTATTCTAGACTTATCCGATACATACATCATCTCACCAGAGAAGGATCCCTCAACAACGGCTCCCATGACCGAAGCGACAAAAAATACCTTTCTCGTCAAGGCTGAAGAACTTGCTTCTCAAGGTCTTCGAGTCATAGGCATGGGGAAACGCACTCTTCAGCAGAGGGACGTGGATAATATCGCCAGGGACGATGCTGAACAGGGCTTCACTTTCCTCGCATTAGCTGGGATATTTGATCCTCCGCGACCAGAGACGCCTGGGGCTGTCAAGGCTTTTAAGGAGGCTGGAATCGTGGTGCATATGTATGGCTTCCTTTCTACTTCTTGAATATCTTGTCAACCGCTCGTTTCAAGGCTGACTGGTGACCATCTTACTACCGCTCGTGCAATCGCAGAATCTGTCGACATCATCTCGCCCAACGCCCCAAAGAGCGCGGTCATGACTGTACGTCTGAGTATATCCTCCTGTATTCCGTTAGATCTCACGTTCGTTAGGCTGCCGAATTCGATAAGCTTAGTGATGAAGAAATAGATGCCTTGCCAGAATTGCCGCTTGTGATTGCTCGTTGTGCACCAGAGACCAAAGGTGAGCTTTGTCTCGTTCTTATAAGCGACGCACTAATTTATATTTGTCAACAGTTCGTATGATCCACGCTGGAAAGCGTCGCGGAAAACATTTGTCCATGTCAGGCGACGGTGTCAACGACTCACCCGCATTGAAGTTGGCACCTGTTGGAATTGCCATGGGCATGGCCGGATCGGACGTCGCGAAAGATGCTTCTGACCTAGTGCTAACCGACGAGTAGGTTCCCCTTTAATCACGCCAACAGAACCGTTCTCGTACTTAACTTGAGCTAGTAATTTTGACTCGATCCGCGTCGCTGTGCAGGAAGGACGCCGACTCTTCCTGAACATTCAGCGTTTCATTCTACATCTGTTGACCACGAACGTCGCCGAAGTTGTTCTCCTGATTGTGGGCCTCTGCTTTATTGCCACCGATGGCGCCACTAGCGTCTTTCCGTTGAGCCCCCTGGCTATCCTCTGGGTCAATATGGTACGTGTACTGTTCTTGGATAATTCGGCATGTTTTGAAGATTAGACACTAGCTAACGAGCTCCCCACCTGCCTTCGGGCTGGGCCTAGAACGGGCATCTGCTGACCTCATGAAACGACCACCTCACTCGACAAAGCACGGCGTTTTTACTTGGCCGGTTATCATAGACTGTTTGTCGTATGGTATCATGATGGGAGCGACCTGTTTAGTAACTGTAAGTGCTCACCTTCCCCCCAATCTGTCATACCGAATTGCATCTCTACAGTTCATTATTGTCGTATACGGTGCAGGCAACGGCAACAACTCCCTGCTGCACGAGTGTAATCACGAGCATCTGCAAGTGTGCAATTCGGTGTTCAGAGCACGCTCAACTGTCTTTGCGACTTTAATCTTCCAAATTCTCCTCTATGCGCTTGAGTTGAAATCATGTATGTTCGGCCAATTCGTCCTGTCATCGTTTATATGGATTGACATGTGATCCTAGTGGATCGTTCTCTATTTTCTTTGACACCGGGGCGAGCCTTTTATAAGGACATATGGGCCAACCAAGTTCTCTTGTGGTCTGTCGTAGGTGGCATGATTAGTGTTGTATTACGTGCGTCTGCATATTAGTTGTGCAATGTTTTATGTCTGAAGTGCCTTTTCCAGCAATCTATGTTCCCGGGTTGAATACCCTTGTTTTCTATCAGTCGGGAATTTCTTGGGAATGGGCTGTAGTATTCGGCATGTCTCTCGTGTTTATCGCGTGGTGTGAAATCTGGAAACTGGTTTGTCGAAGGCCCCTGTACAAACGATGGACGCGCGCTTCCGTTCATCCCAAGGATTAGGGTCGTTGTTGCAGTGCAGGGTTCGATTTGAAACGACGAGACATTCTAAATTGTCATTTAGGATGATAGTCGAGAACCATCAGAATATATGGCAACATTCGTTCTAGAGGCATCGGATCTGTCGTAGACTCGATAGAATGTTGCCTGTTATATGGAGTTGGTATATAGCAATCGGCTTTTGAGAGGACTAATGATAGAATACATACACTTCTAAAGTTATCTCAATATAGCTCATGTCCTGACCAAAATGCTTTGGAAGAGTAACATGAGAGAAAACACTGGCATGTGTGGTGTTTTTGAAACAGATGGTTGAAACCCTTAGCCTCGAATGATGTGTTCAATTTCTCAGTTTTTGCAAAGGCTCCTCCTATTCAATGGGAGACAGCTGTTTTGATCTGTATAGGAAGGGTCTCATAAGACACATCCGCGCCTTTGGCTCTTTCCCGCAAAAGCCCCCACTGCACCCACCAGTTATCCGCCTCGTCTTCTGCATCGTATCCAAACACATCTTTGACCTCGACCCATTCCGGCGACTCTGTCCCTCGGCTCGCCTCCAAAGTCTCCTTGCCCGCATCACGTCTTTTTCGCATGGCATCATCACGTCGCTGTTGGGCTTCGCCTTGTTCCATCATCATATGCATAAGTGTACCCGCCTCCTGCGTTCTCACGGAATCGCAACGCGGTTGTCGTAGCTCCTGGAACGCCCACAGGAAAGTCGTTATTTGATCTGCCTTGCGGAGGTGCGAAAAGAGTTTTGCGAGGACTGCAGCGTCTTCTATAGCCATCGCCGCAGATTGTACAGATCCTGGCTAGAAGGACGCAGATGGATTTGAACGACGATTAAGACAGGCCTAGGGAGAGGTAAGACTTACAGGTAAGGGATGCGCTGCCTCTCCAATCACGAGCATGTGCCCGCTGTGATGTACCCACTCCTCCAGCTCCGGGTGTATCCACACACCCGTCCGTGTCACTTCTGATGATAATTTACATAATGTCCTCAATCTGTACACAATAAATCACTATGTTTCTTGATAGATGGACTCAAGCACTCACCCTGGTTCTGCTGTTGAAAGTAGAGGATCAAGGTTTTCCGGCGGGACGTGCTGGTCCCATTGAGTCTCGTATTCACCATCAATTGCAGGGCCGTATATAAATAACCCGACTTCAGAACCATCTTTCTGGACAAATGATCAACAACCTTCATATTCAAAGGCATCACAGAAAAACGCACGATCGGGAAGCTGAGAGCGGAGCGGCCATGTCCGAACCAATTATACATCGTGTTCTGTAGAACGTGAAAACCCAAAGTGCTGTCCTAAGAGAAGATATCCTTACGTAGTTCTGGCTACACAGATGTGCCGAATCGGTATTTTCAACGATTGCTTCTCGTCGTATTGTCATACTAATTGCATCATAAGTCTTCTGTTCGGGAGGTGCGCTATAGGCACGACTACCTGTACATATTCATTCGCTCCGCCGCGAGCTGCTCCTTCACAGGGCGGAGGAGATGCCGCGTGAGACCCGTCGGACCGTCCGCACCGATAATGACATCGGCTCGTAGCTGTTCTCCAGAATCGGCGAGGGTGACGATTTGATTGACAGGATCTATTGTGGACACTTTGGTCCCCAGACGCACAACAGCGCCACTAAAAACGGCGAGTTCATAAAGCAAATGACGGAGGGCGGCGTGCTACATCAAAAATCAGTACTATATGTCAGGCCCGGAATCGGAGAACCCACTTGCGTAAACAGAAATTCTCCTTGGGTATCACGAAGTACCCCTTCTCCCCACCGGTGCGTGCCGAGTAATTCTCCTGTTTCATCTTGCGCGCAGGGTGAGACGAAGGAACTACAATATAACCGAAAACAGTTTCAGTACTCACAAAGGAGAAGGTGAACCTGATCTGCTTTGACGGCTATGGAACGGACTTCGTTTGCAAGCCCCCAGTGGTACAGGATTTTGGAAAGATTTGGTGCAATGCGACACGGTCCACTTGACTCCTGCGTCGAGGCAAAACATCAACATCTGGAGACTGTGACGAAAGTTAGTGTTTAGACTCACTCGTCTCTTATTCAATGTAGCGACATCGTCTTGCTCAAGGACAGTCACGCGGTGCCCAACGCGTCTGAGAGCCACAGCTAGGAATGATTTGTATTTGATACAATAGAAATACGATGCACTACTCACCACAAGCTAGTCCAGCTATATCACCACCAACGATGAGAAAACCAATTTTCAAAGCAGCTTGTTTAGCCGTGACCTTGAACTAAATAGCCTATTTATGAGTTTCCAATCACCGAGTTAGCGCTCATCGCTCTGACATACCTCTTTAAATGACATTATGACGAATGAATTGAAAGAGTGGGAATGAAGGTGACTGGAGATGTTGAGCGGTAGAAATAGGCACGTAATCCGATGTTATGTGTGCTCAGCAGTACATAACGCGATGCCGGAATAATTTTTCGGCGACCGCCAATTCCATGCGATGGTTCCGTTCATCGTGTTGATAGCATGGAGATTGATGATCATCAGCGCGAATACATTGACATCGTCACAAAGGATTACCACCACGTGGTTGGTCCGGCTTTACAAGTCCGGGCGCCTAGGCCAATAGTATGTATCTTTCATGAGATATCGTCAGAATCTTCTTGGCTTTGAAGAGCAAACATGGAGCCCGTTGTCTGGTTGGGAAGGACAGGACAGCCTTCGATGTGAGGTGCCCGATGTCCACGCGGTTCGAAAGTATCTGGGACTCGGAGCATAAGAGAAGCACCTATCACGGTCACGGCACGCGAAAAGTCATGCTTCGATGTGGCGCTGGACACACAATGCCAATGACCCTGGATTCCCCTGATGAAAAGGTTTGGTGACTTCACTTTTTCACGTACTAGAACGCCTCTGTATCCTTATCATACCTATCGTCCTTGCAGCAATAAAAATCCGACTCAAGAAAAGGTTTGCGCAAGGTATTGAGAGTTTTTCAATCCTATTGATAATCAAGCGGATTGATACTCGGTTTGTGTGTCCATACATAGGACACTTCACGTTATTTGTGGGTCCAGAGTCCAGAAGTCGAGCTCTATCTGTTCGAGAATTGTATGCACATCTATGGGTCTGCTGATACTAATGTTCTCACTGGCGTCGATTCAAAAGTCGCATTAGCAGGCGTACCCTTGTAATGATGGTTTATATGGTTAGAAGAGGTACCGTAGATCAATAGATTTGACAGATTGGAACTTTGGCCCAGTAGGCCAGACCCTACAGCGAATAGAAGATTTCCAGGGAGCAAACTAACAAGGATCATCAACACTTCCAGACGCTCACAGGACAACACGCGTTCCAAAATCGTACCTGATAACCATTCATCTATTCTTTCCTCGGACGAGAACACAAATCTCATAGTTTACTGGCCACCACCCTGTGATCACTAACCCCATTATTATTTTCCCTTCGCGATGTCTTCTCTTCTCCCTCACAGACTTGCGCCTCATCATCGCGCAAAAGCTGCGTCATCATCTCTTCTGCCCACCGTACTGCAGCCAGCGCGAGTCGTTCAACATCTGCCTGAGTGTTTCCTGCATGTAAGCACACGCGCACACGGTCTCGTCCTTTGGGAACTGTCGGCCACGTGATTGGGCGTGCATTCATGCCAAGTACCCGGAGCGCGGCCGAGAGCGGCCGTGGGTGCGAAGTCATGAGCGGAATGATAGGCGAAGGGGGACAGTGAGGACTGCTCAGGTGCTCGGGGAGAGAGAGGAGAGAGGTTGGAATGTTGGTGAGTCTTGATCGAAGGTAGTTAGTGAAATACACGGAAAGTTCAAGGAGATTTGAAGCAAGCTGCAGGAAAAGGTTAGAAAAATAGTGAGATAGGATCAGGAATGACGAAGTTACTTGAGGGGCAGTACCATCGACGAGTAGATCAAAAGAACAGTCTGCGGCGATAATATTCGCATTGCTGAGCGACGTGGTGTAGATCAGAGAGCGAGCGTAATTGAGCAGGTAGTCGCGGATGAGCGTCGAGGTAAGTATAACAGCTAGTGAAAATCTGAGTCACAACAAGAACACGACGAGCAAGATGCCCACCTCCTGTTGCAGCTAGTGCTTTTCCGAATGTGTGTAGACGTGCAAGGACTTTGTCTTCCAATCCAAGTTCCGCCACCCGACCCCTGCCCTGTGGACCATATATACCCGTGGCATGAGCCTCATCAACTACCAGATACATATCTTTCCCGTCTAAGGCTTCTGAGATCTCCTTAAGTGGCGCAAACGTCCCGTCCATACTATACAAGCTTTCTACCGCAACGAACACGCTCGCATTAGGATGGTCTCTCTTTACCCGTGCAAGGACATGCTTGAACGACACGATGTCATTATGTTTGAAGGGATAAAGCGCGTCTGTGACGCGTGAGGCACGCATCCCGTCGTGGACAGAGGCGTGGATATACTCATCGTATACCATCGCATCCCCCGGCTGCGGTATACAAGAGAAAAACCCGACATTCGCGTCAAAGCCAGAATTGAAGAGCAATGCTGCTTCAGCGCCGAAAAAAGTGCGCAACCGTTCTTCAAAGGCGCTATGCGCGCTGCCGTTCACGAGTAACCGCGATCCACCCGACCCAAGGACATCTGGCGAAGCATTGAGTTTGCTCAAAAAACGTTTTCGTAGGATTGGGGAGGTAGAAAGGGACAGGTAGTCATTGGAAGTGAAATCTATTAGATTCAGGGCAGATGAGGTAGTGGATTCGGGCAATCGGCGTCGGATTGATCGGGATTCACGGGAGGCAAGCGAGGCTTGTAGTTTAGCGTTAAGAATCGATTCACTCATGGATGGAGGTGTCAAGCAAATGTATCATAACTTATTTCTTTGGGGTCGTGATTAGTGCCCCAGAAATGCAATCCACGGAGATAACTTCGGCGATATGTCCGGAAGACGGTCGACCGAAATTTTTTTGAAGGGCGTTGATCCGACGAATGGGGGTGTCGATGAGGCCGGAAGTCTTTTAGAATGAGGCTGCTAGCCTACAGCTTCTAGTATTCTAATGTTATCGCTTGAAATTACTACGAACGCAAGTCAGTCTGAGTTATACCAAAACTTTTGCAGAAAAAATCAGCGCACCGAACCGACGCGGGAGGGAGTTTTTCTAAAAAAAAAATGATTCTAGTGGTCAGAACTGGGTCAAGCACCTTGCTATAGCTACAAATCAGATAAATAAAGTGAGAGAAACCGCAGATGTCATACGTGTTAATCAAGAAACCAGGTTACGGGATATCATGACATGGTCTTTATTTGGACGAGTCACTAGAATAAACAATCACAACTTCGGGCCCACGTTTCCATCGGAGTCCCGGAATCAGGGTGTTGCTCTGTTAAATGGTGTCGTGGAAGTGGATAAATGGGCGCTTTCTCTGTTTCAAGATGTTACAGAAGAGTTCTACGAATTGATGGAAACACGATTAGATAAGATAATCTATCTGACGTAGGCGTTCAACCCTGATTTCTTGGTACAGATCCCTGGGATTTCCGCTGCAGCTGCAGTCCGGAGCGTCATCCGTGCGACTTTCTGTACAATCAAATAGATCATGGAAATTGTTGTAGTGTTGCTCTGGAGAGTTATAACGCAGCTTCCAAGAATATGTTGTTGATGCCGGCATCGCTGATCAAGAATCCAATACCTGGTACTTCGGCGGCCGAGCACGAATATCGTGCGATATATGAACCCTCATGGCTTCAGGAGGACCCGTATACAGTTTGTCTGCCTTGAAAATTTGCGTTGTACTGGACAGATCATGGTAATTTTTCACGGCCGTCCAATTCGAAGGTCATCCGATTGATTCCCAGATTTAAGCTCACTGTTGATCCGAATTGACGTCCTCCCTCGCATACCTAGCTAATTTCTGTGTCGTTCAACTAACTCTTGAACACGCCTGTCAGCTGGCTGACTCATTGAACCATCAATTCTCTAATGGATACTATTCCGAGAGCATGTATCCTCGACACGATAACACGAGTACCTAGATGTTGTGACGACAAGACTCCAGACCATGTAGACACAGTTTTCGGGAAGATCGTGACTGTCCAACTTGCAGGCTTTGCGTTATTAGCCTTTCTTCACTCCAACATTTCAACTGTAGAGCTCGGTGGCCAAGAACTTGAAGGTCATCAGTAGCCAGATGCCTGTGCTTTCGCTGCTTCATCAACCAAGGCTCTGTCAATGCAGAACCTTCCCCTGATCCTGATTCTGATTTGCCAAAGGACTCATTGTGGGAACGGTGTCAAAACTCTCTAGGAGAGCATTGTGTTCGAGCTGACTCGATCTTTCTCAAGGCAGCCGGCGTCTCTGCATATATTGCCGCATCATAATGGTGCTGTCTAGGAGCTCAAGCATCGGAAAGTAATGACACGTCTTGTTACTTTACCCCGCTCGTACACTTTGAAACCCCACTTCTGCGTGTGTATTCACTGCCGAACTTCTTTGTCTTACCGTCTAGTTTGTGTTAAAGGAACACGAAATGCTAGTTGCCACCCTGCTGAATGTCTGGAAAATCAACTACTGCTTGTCCCTGGAAGAGGCTTAAACGGATGATATAGCCTGAATGAAAGGTCCTTTGCATCAACTTTATCCCATACTTCTACTCAGTACATCTTTTGGGCCTTCAGGTATCTTCGTGGGCAGACGAGGCAAGTGCCAGTTTCGGAAGGATGCAAAGAGCCTGACGTCTTCCCCCACATAGCAAAAGAACTTCGTGTGCTTCTTAGACTTGTCCCGAGGTCGCGCTCCCAAATCTCCTTCCAGGAGTCATACTTTAGCGTGGACATATGGGATGCGGACTCGGACAGTGGCAAAAGATCAAGATCGATCTCGACAATGGCTTCGTTCTCTCCTTGGTTTGGCGAAAAACGAAGACCATTAGGACTATGATAGGACGATGGGTTTTGGCGTCATCCAGTGCATTTGAGTCGCACTGGGTATCACTGTGACCACAAACGAAGAACTTGGCATTCGCCTTGCATTTTCATTCCAAGGAGTCGTTTCGATGCCAGAGACAGGAGGGAAGGGCACGGCCTCGAGCCCGGACACAATTGCCACAATCAGGAAGGCTCATATAAAACTGATGAGGATTGTCATATACGTTCCGGACTATCCAAGGCGTGTGCTCTACAAGAACATGGAGGTCGATATCTGCACCTTAGAGAACCGAAGGCTGTATAACCTTCAAAGTGACGCCTTGGAACCCCAAGCCAAGTACTACGTCAAGTATCTACTGGAGGATGTATGCTTCCCCGTTGGATGCTCTGCGTGAATATAGCGTATATATCAGGAGGTCCCTGACGAAGAGAGGGGGGATATCCGGAGGCAACCGCGGTTCCTAAGACCTGCCCCCTTTTTGTCGGTACCTTTGCCTTCAAATGTACAACGCTGACGTCAATATGAGGTGCGGACTCGTGTAAAAGGATTGGCATTTCGTGCTCATGGAACAGCTTGACCAGCTCGACCAATACGAGGGAGCCTTGAGAAATATTTCGAAAGGTCTCAAGTGATTCTGTTGGTGGACGTGTTTTTAGCGCCATAGGGTGGACTGATGGTGTCAAAGTATCTGATTCTGGGTCGAACATTCAGTAATTCCTCTTATAGAAGAAAACTTGATCTCCCCTTCTTGATAGCAAAGTACATCTCCCAAGGGGAGACGGGTATGAAGGTCTTACGAGAGATCTAATGAGTGAGATAGATCGCTTGCAGTCCTTCGTATAGAGCGTCTTCGAAGACTCGGACCCTGCACATCACTGATGCTTCCTCGAGAGGTCAAAATCATTCTGTCATGCTCTCGAAAGCCATCTCTTAGAACGTTATACGTGGATATCCACCGCTTTAGGTCGTTAAGCATAGTAAGGAGTTTCATTTGGCTAATGAAGTATGTACGCTCAAGATAGTATGTCCTATTTCCAAACTGTCGCACAATGTATCTGGTTGCATGGAAGAGCTTTTAAGGTCCGTGGCTTCCCCGAAGTGCTCAAACGTACCCTGAGAGGTTGGTCTCTCTCTCTCAGCTGATGAATCAATATGCCCTACGGTGGTCCGTCGACCTAACTCGTATCGTAGATAGAGACAGGCTGTATCAGAACTTTTTTGCTAGATGGGGATCTGAGTAGAAGCTGTTCTCTTATACACCCGTAGGCATCTATCCCCACCGGAGGGACTGATTATCCGTCCCCTGCCTCCTAACTGGCGAGGATAGCATTTTTTTTCAGTAAAAGGAAATTAGTTTATTGTCCGTGAATTAATTGTTAACAAGTGGTCGCTCTTTTTTCATTACTATATCAAAACAAGCTACAGTCCATCCATCTCTATCCTCTTAAGACCACACAGGCGGGCGTCGACTCAATGCACGCGCCTCTTTGCAGGCGCGACTGTGATACTTGGAACGGCTACACAATTTGACGACGACGCGGCGGGGTGCGCGGACGGGGTGGGCGAGACGCCTTGGTACCACGTGCTTGTGCCGTACACGCCCATTGGGAGGCTGGGAGGTTAGAATGACTTAGTGAGTTAGGTAGTAAGAGAAAACAAAACGTACTCGTTGTCTCCGTCACATGTCTCGAATGTGCCGGGCTCGTAGTTCGCTGGGATGTTCTGTTGGGTGGCGTTAGTGGTGTGGGCGGTGATAGGTGGTAGTAGAAAGGTAGGAAAGGGGGACACACCCATTCGCAGCCCATGATGTCGTAAATGTGGTTGCAGTTGACGGTGGCGTCCGCACCTACGCACGCGCGGAAGCAGAATTGGTTGTCGGAGATGAAGCTCGTCCATTCGTGGTACTGCACGCCGCGCCCGAAGGTATTGCCGTACACGAGTCCGCCGGCTGCGAATGAGAAGAGAGAGGAGGGGTGTTAGTGCTCAGCGTTCACAAAGAACGGAAGTACGAAAGAAGGGAAGAAAACAACTTACAAGGATTTCCATTCCCATCCGCGCCGCGATTATCCAGCTCTCCACCTGCGTCTCCCCTCCTGATATTTAGCGACGTCAAGTTGCCGACGCCCGTGACCTGGACGTAGTCCGGTGTTCTGACAAAGTGCACGCCGTGGAGGGTGCCGTCGGGTATGACACGCGTCCCGCGCCCGGATTTGGTGCACCATGCGACGCTCATGTGCTCCGTGTCGCCGATCGTGCTGTCGGGGTTCGCTGGGGGTGATTGTTTAGCTGAGGTTGGACTATGTATAAGAGGGAAAGGGATGGGGCGTACGTGGAGCCCATAAGCAAAAGTCCTCCGCCGAGCTGCGTGATAGAGATGACGATAGTAAGCACCAAACAGAGGGGAGAGAAGACAAGAAAACACGATGCGGACTTACTTGAGAAACGCAGTTTGGCAATTCGAGGTCTGGCTGGACGTCGTGCCGCACCGGTTCATCCCGAACTGGTTGCTCTGCGACGTCTGTGGGAGGTCGTTGACATTGTACCCCGTGTTCCAGATTTGGTTTTTGTTGTTGTCCGTACAGCCGTAGATGGCAAGCTATGGAGTGAATATAGCGTTGGTATCCGAAAAAGATGGGAAGAGGGGCGTACGCGTGTTCCGCTGGCTTTGTTGCCCCCTGGAAGGTCAACGCACTTGCCCTTGTTGTTGTTCCACGCAAGACGGTTATCACGCTGCAACCGGAAAGCATCCGGGTCTATCAATCATTATCGAAAGAGAGAAAACGCCCTACCGTATACGCAAACTGTTGATTCCCATTATTCGGCGTACACGTCCAGATCTGCAGCAGCGTCCCGTCCGCGCTGTTCCCGTTCATGATATCCAAACACTTGCTGCCGAAGATCTTGACGCTCCCTGCGTCAAATGTCCATTTCTGGTTGTCGGAGTATGTGCAGGCCTCGATGGTAACTGGCGCGCCGTCCGTGTTTGACGCGGCTGTAAGGCATTTTCCTGCCGGTGGAGGGTTTAGTGACAGGTTCGAGGAGGCGTGGGCATACATACCAATGGTAAGACCCGGTTCGAGGGTCAGCGCGCCTATGAAACTGGAAACGAACGCTAGTGCATTAGGCTCTGGTAAAGTTGCGCGCAGGAAGAGACCTGAGACGCACGGAGGTACCTGGGCGGCCGAAGCGCCCATGGCGATGGCGAAAATACTGGTTAGCACGAGCATGAAAGACTGTTCGTCGAGTGGGGATTGAGGTGCCGTTGTTATATGGCTTTTATACTGGACAGGACAGGTCAAATAGATGCATGCTTGTTCGGCTTCAAGGCATGCGTTTTGTTAGGCGGACGACCCTGGAAGTATAAAAATACACGATCTTGCGTTTAGCCAGCCAAATCTCGAGCTCAAGGCGCGTGCTTGATTTCGTGTACAAGATGGGCACGCCACGCGGATGCAGCGCACATGAGTTTAGTAGACCCTGAGCTGGTCATGCGAAGCCCAAGAACGAGTAATCACCGCCAGTTGATGGACGGCAGAGAACGGGACAGGGGTGGGCACGGATCCCCTGAGCGATGGATCAGACGAGAGCAGAGAAGTCTTCATACATCGTCAGATAACCTTCCTCACCGAGCACCACAACGAGCGCCGCCCTCGGGCATTTCGTATGTGTCTTTTCCTTTCCCATCCACTTGAGCCTGACTCTTTTTAGCCTCTCGCGTTTCCTTGGCCGAGTACCAGTGTGATTCGATTCGGTGATATAGAATAACGTCCCCGTGCACACAATCCCAGCGTTCAAAGCGCACATCGACCGCTAGAGGCAATGTGCCTCCGTGCTTCTGCAAGCCTTGCATCTCGGCCTGCTCCAGGACCCCACGAGGCATTCGCGGAGTGTGCGAGCTCGACTTCGGTGAGGAGCGCGATGGGTGGTACGAAGTCTGGCCACCAAGATCTGACTGGGTTATGAACGGGTCGTCCGCATCCTCTGGCACGTCGCATGTCCTCCGTGAGAAGCTGATCTCCAGCCTGAGACTAACATTGACGCTTCACACACTTCTTGAGCAGACCAGCTCAACCTCGCCAAACTCCCGAAGCGCGTTTTGTCGCCCATCCTGACGTGCATGACGAGCTGGTCAATGACCCAATTCATCAATTATCACGTATCGGAGGGTTCCCTGCAGACAAACCAAAGTCGATAACCTATCGATTACCAGCTGTCGTCTTTGAAAACTGGTGCCGGGAGGAACTCTTCCTGCAAGGACACCGACTCATGCCACGCGGTTAATCTAATGAGTCTGATATTCAACACAAGAGCATTGAAATCTCATGCGAACATCTCATGTTTGTGAACCTTTCTGTTTCTTTCCACTTCTTGTGTAGAATTTCGACGATCCATTCAAACTGTATGGCTGAACCATCTACAGCTTTCTACGATTCATCATTGTTTTGATGGGATTCACCGAATAAGTGCCCCCCCTCGTGTCAGACCGTGGATTCTGAACCGCGTGGCTGACACTAACTTGTGAGCTTTAACCTTGAATATTTAATGCTTACTGATACTTGCCGCATCTTCTCTTCCTATTCCTCTCGGTAGGAATGTGCTCTATAGTCAGATGAAGCTCCTCCTTGTGGCTTGGATGTCTCTTGCTAATTCGTGTGGTCTTCCTTTCTTGTCCGCTGAATGTATATATTTTTGTAATCGCAGATCGTATACAAACCCGGATGGGAGAAGACCTTTGAGGTCGCATGTTGCTCATTGCCTCCGCGTGAGAGGTTGGCAATATTGGTTCTTCAGACTTTACTTGTGCACTGCCCGTACATATTAACATGTCACCTACCTGATGCATCCTTTACAGCTGACTGGGCGAGTCCATGGTCATATATGGATTGTGCCCCCTTGCATCACTTCGTGTTGCATGAACTTCTGTCTTTGATCAGTTCTATCGCACATCTTCACTGCTCACGGTCGTCCCAACTCCCTTAACCTCATCTATATGTTGGCAAGACCGTGATTCAAGTCCAGGCTTACGTTTCGCGACGATGAGACTGCATGAACGGATTTTTCGCATCACGGTGGTCAAATTACACTCTAGATCTTTCCCTTCCAATTGGTCTTCTCGACCCTATCTACCTTTCTTCTATCCGCAATCTCGTATTAAATGAAAACATGTCAAACTCTGATGGATTCCGATAGAAGTACGTCTCAAATTCTGCATTCTACTAGGTGCATGCCGAGATCCCACTGGTCATTCCATGGGCCTCATGACCAGCCAACGCTAAAGCGAGAGAAAAGAGGGGCTTAAGCATTCCGCAGAATAACCCTGCATTTCAGATAAAAGAACACGCATCTGGTCTCCATAGGACTCAAAGAGTAGAAAAACAATCCAGAGTATTCGAGATGCTTCAAGCCCCTGCGAACTCTCAAGCGTATCCTACTTTGATCGAGGTACGTTGGGAATGTAGTATATGTCAGATCGTAACGTGGTGACCAACCTTGACCAGGTGGACCCCTTCGTGTAAGTTGTGTTGCTTGAAACCTAGCTTGACCTCACCTACCTGGAAAACTGAAGTATTGGAGAGAAACAAGAGGTATGGTGACCCTTCTTTGGTTTTTTTATCTATGAACAAATGCGCTCGCATAGGGCCTCCATAATCATGTCGCAGATACTTTGATGCCCTCATGTACTTGTGTAGCCTAGATATTCCTGCGTATGTGACTGTGAAGGCCGGGGAGGTAAGCATTGCTTTTATCTCCATTGAAGATATCATCTATGACGAACCAACAAATCTTCATCCAAGTCTTCAAAATTCAGTACGTCGGTAAGCAGCGCCTACATATATCATTTTGATTAGCATCCAAGTCCTGTACCTCCTCTAGACTGGACGGGAGGTAAAGTCGGTAACAATGATTGTGTGTCTTGACGCTTTCTTTCGTCGATTTCGACTTTTTCTGACATTCGGTTTCGGAGGCGCCGATGACATCAAGAACATAGATCTACGGGCCACGCATTACATCTCTGGACCGATTGTAGTTGAGGGGACCGAGCCCGGAGACCGCCTCGTCTCCCGAAATTCTCGATGGTAAGAGTCTCTTACCATCAAGATCAACCTGGTTGATCAAGTTTGACTAGTCAACTACTTCTAGAACATGCCCTGGAGATATACAGGCATCTTTGACCGCGAGCAAGGTGGCCTTTTCGGCGAGTTTTCTTTCTATGTATCCTGTTTATAAAGACTTGTGACTCTGACCGACATACAGCCACGGAGTTCGATAGCAAGGCCGCCAAAGTTATCTGGGACATGGAAGGTATTTACGTCACCTCAAGGCACATCCGTGGCGTACGTTTCGCTGGTATTAGTCTTTCCTGCATCGTTGGGACTGCGCCCTCCGCTGAGTTGCTCGCCAAATGGAATGAACTTGAAACGGCTCTAATTGCGCAGCATCCTGACGCTGTCCCCCCTGTAGCTTATGCTCCTAATCCCCAGGGAAAATACATTGGCCAGGATATTCCTGAATATTGGAGGACCAAGATCGCGAAGGAGGGTGCGAGGACTCTTCCCGGACGTGAGCATGGCAGTAATTGTGATGTGCGTTTTGTTGTTTTGCCTTCAAAATATGGTTTGACTCGATTATAGGTAAAAAAAATCTTTCGAAGTAAGCTAATATTCATTTGTTCGACGCTAAATTGCTGAATGAATGAATTCCACCCAGGGGTTCAAAGGTTTACCTACCAGTCTTCATCCTTGGAGCCAATTCTTCTGTAGGAGACCTGCCCTTTTCTAGAGAGATGTAGGGCCCATCTTTTATGCACTATTCAGACTAATTGCATCCTCTAGGGCGGGATGTCATTTTGTGGAGCCATCGAAATGGCTGGGATCTTACCAGCATCATCAAGGGCGGTGTCGAAAAGTTCGGACTGATGAATCCCATATTTCTGGTGCGATCCTTGTTGGAATATCGAGCACCACACCAGAAATAGATATTTTACTTTTACTTATAATTCCTTAAAATTAGTAATACACTTGTATATAAGTAGTCTTTATGTAAATATGAACCCTCGCGCGATTGCGAGGGTCACTGCTATCCCGAGTGAGCGTGAAGACCCGCTCATTTGAACAATCCTCTTAATCTCTCAACTTTTTGTTGCACATCATTAATTCGATCCGTTGCGGCCATCTCCAATCAATCAGCAATACGCTCAAGAGGTTGTGTTTGAGAGCATTAGTGCTGATGTCACATGGACACGACGGTTACCTATAAACAGGCTGTACTGAATGCTATCACCTATTTTGGCAAGGTTAGCCAATCTTTATAGCATCTGGAGATGTCGACAGCTCAACCTCATGTAGATTGGCTACAGTAAGGACCTTGCACACTTTTTCATCAGAAGTGATAGATCATACTTTGATCCTTCAGCGTGGGACTAAGCATATATGCTGCTTTCGATTGAAAATTGGTGCTATTGTTGATAGCCCGAATGCCTGTGTAACGATATGCATACCCACCACCACTTTTGACCAGGTTTGTTTTCTCCCTATAAGTTGAACAGCGCTAAGTGTGACTGCGGTGCCGCATAAGGATATATTCCCAGTGCGCCATTAGGGAGTGAAGGTGTCATCTAGATTCATGATGGAAGCACGGGCGTTATCGAAGTGAGTGAAGCAAATTTCTGTCTGTACCAAAAACCTGCTGTAAACATTCAAACTGAAACACAATGTTCGAGCCATGATGGTGATAGCGCAGCTTGCTAAGCAAAGAATCCACTTCTTACGTGTTTGAGAACTTTTTTGGGGTTGTTCTGGGACTGTCGTACCCATGGATCTGATGTGTTTGGTCAATTCCGCGAGCAGCGAGAGTATTTTGACCTGAATGAGGTCTAAGAGTATATGCATACAAAGATGGGCACATCATCATGACAGCACTTTCTTGGTTCCGTCTAAGTATAGCGGAAGGGGCAAGTCACTCACATCTTGCATCCCCATTTGATGGCATCATACCGTACATATCGAGATATACTGTACTTCATCGCTTGCAATACCCGGATAAAAATTGGATCCAGATTCAAGGCACCCGGCAGTGCTCGAAAGTCGTGAAGGGTAAGCATAAGCAAGTTGAGGTATGGATCGTCCACACGGCACAATGCGGCGGAAGTCCAAATTATTCAAACAAATAAATTTCTGGACGCGTACGTACGCGCAAACAGTCCGTGTGTCTACACTTGCTTCTGTTACTAGAATGTTATTGGAAACGTATTTGAAGTGCAAAATGACGAGCTCAGGTCGATCATTGTGTTCTTTATCTCCCACATCTACGGCTGACTGAGGAGGGCTATAAGGCGGGTAAGGAATGAGTGCTCAATTGTCTAGCGCTAGGAAGGAATGAGTAGCTCAGGGTGGGACAAATCCGGTGTGCCTCAAGTAGACGAGAGGCTACGAATGGCTTATCCGGATGTTTTAGCGCTCGCCTGACTCACTGCACGAATTCAACGTGCGCAGATAGGTAATGTTGGCTCGTGGAGAACGTGAACTCCAAGTGGTGCGATCGGTTGTTATCACTCTTTGGGCGAAGTTTGTGAACACGGTGAGTAAACGGAGGTTTCAAAAGGTGAACCGGAGGATGAAAACGTGAGTTTTGAAAAACGACTATATACTATACTGTGCGCTCATTGGTGGATGTAAGACTTGTGTTATCTACGATAAGTGTAAAAAGAAGAAGAAAATACGAAGCTCTACACTATCACCTCAACGCATGCGCAAGTACCTCCAGGTCGAGATCGGTAGATGTGGGAGATGGCGACGGGACTCAACATCGTATGGCGGTCTGATACGAGGCAAATTGTGATCAATAGACATTTGAATTCAAAAAGTGCGTATCCCCATCACTATTTTGGTAAATTTTGAGGCTTCACTGTACGTCAACCTCATCCGTAGCTGGGTGAAGCTGGTTTGCCTGCATGAAAGATCGACAAGACGTTGGCCGGCCAGAGGAGGTACACATATCTATTCCTTGAGGACCGCATTACGAAATTCTACCTGATCAATCCGTCTTAATCTCAAGCTCGTCTCGCTTACCTGTGTCGAAGTGTGAGTTGGCCTTGTTATGACCATCTTCATCCAGTAATTGAACCACTTCGTCTTCCGCGCTAGATGCCTTTCTCCTCTCTTTTCCTCTCTCTCTCTCTCTCTATCCATCGCTCTTAAATTTCAGCTCCCCTCACTGCAACCCTCTGGACTACTTGATCTACCAACCACAAAGTAACCAAAAACAGAAACATCCCCTTGACCGTAGACAAAAGCAGACAAAAGATGGCTGAAGTGACCTTCAGTCGTCCTTCCTACGGCGCTTGAGGATTCTGCGAGGTGTGTTGGTACGATAGCTCTGTATCATTCACCGAGATAATGATTTCGGTGTACTGGGGATGAGAAGAAGCCGACGACAGAAAGACAGAGGAAAATGAAGAAGAGGTAGAGAGAAGGAATATTGAGAATTGTATTAGGCTAAGCGTATTGCAGCATTTTTGTCAAGAGCAGGGAGCAATGAAGCTTGTGAGTGAGGGGGTTCAGGGTTCGGGGTTCGGGGTTCTATGCATCTCCGTTTGACTTTTTTTTCAGTGGGTTTTGTCTTTATCATTGATCATCTTCTGTTGAACTCGGAGAATTTGAAGATGTCAACCTGAAAGTTTGTTAGTTCGGCGATATGTACATCCCATAAATCGATTACAAAGTAAATAAGTGGTATACATACTCGCCCTTCTCTCGCTCGTTGTCGTATTCCTTCGGCCCTAACTAATATATAGTCTATGTGTTCTAACGGTCGGGTTGCTAGATTCCAAAGGTTGTTATGTTCACTACTGATCGTCTTATTTGTGTTTGTAGATTTATATGTTTATACAATACTACTTTTGCTTCCGGTTTGGGGAAAGGGTCCGTTAGGGCCCTTGGCTCGAAGTTCCGGCTCGTGTCTGTGGGCGGTCCGCGTGAGTTGCGATGGGCGGGCGGGCCACCTGACGCGATTCCCGGGACGTCGTGCAGGTTTGAACTTTGGGTGTGGTGGGTGGGCGTTCAATTTTCTTTGCGCTTTGGCTACGCGCTTGGATGTATCGTCGGGCTGGCGGGTAACGGAAAGAGGTTCCCGCCCCCCGACGCTTATCTCAGCACATAGACTCTTGTTTCGGATCACCTCGTTCCTCAGGGATCCGAAACTGTTATTTTCGCACCTGAGCTTGAGTGAGTTTCCTTCAATCTCGTATCGACTTCGTATCCACTCACGTATGCAAGAAAACATGACACGGGATCATAATCATGTATGTGCTTTTCCTTCTATGATTCTTTTCCTGGTGACCATCTCTTTTCTGTAAATCCCTTTTTTCGGTGATGCAGATTGTTAGCTTTTTCATCCGACTGGGTATTCAAAGTCACGGGTGGCCTAGGTGAGTCTTTTGTGCCATATTTGGGTGCTGGATCATGACGTCGACTGACTCTGTGGCTTTTTCTGGTCCTCGATGCTTATGCTCGATGTAATTCTTCATGCATAAATTCCCACCGCATATGTTCGCTTTCTTTCGATAATCACGTTCACCCCTAACTCTTTCTGTAATATTCGAGTTGGAGACCGTCACAATGGACTACCATGATGGCGGATGCCCATTGGGAAAGATTTGCGAACGACGTGAGGGATAGTTTTCTGCTTCATGGCGACAGGGACATCATTACGACCGACGCCTTCGACCACATATACTCTGTGATAGTCATAAGACAGGAAGTTGAACGAAACATAGCGAATTCTCATAGAATGGCGTATGACGCACCCATTGCTACGGCCTCATGACCGACCGACGACATACCGAGGGAAGGGAGAAAGCTTGAAAATTCCCATGTGGATCTGGATAAAAAGCCATATGGAATGGATGGGATCTCTTTGCTCGACGAACTGCTTCGTTCTTGATATGGCCCAGACCGTTGCAAATTCTAAAGCATACCCTACTTTGATTGAGGTATATAAGAAGTTGTATAATGTCTGATCAACACGTTGAGAAGCTTGACCAGGTAGATCCCTTTCTGTAAGTTGCATTCCTCAAACACTGGCTTCGCCTCACTTATTGGGTAAATTCAAGTCCCGCAGAGGAGCAAAAGGTGCGACGATCTCATACGGCTTTTTATTTCATCACGATTCAGTACACAGTCTGATATAGGGTCTCCATAACCGTTGGCAGTATGTCGCCTATTTTACAGATACTTTCTTGCTCTGACGTGTCTGTGAAGCCCAGATATTCCTGCCTATGTCACTGTAAATCCAGGAGAAGTAAGCGTTTTCCCTCCTTGTTCAAAGCACCGTCTCTAAAAAGTTCAAACTTCATGCAGATCTTCAAGGTCCAATGCGTCGGTAGGCGTCATTTCCTACCTATTTTTCCCGCATTAGAGTATCATTATCCCTCAGACTGGACTGGGGGTCAAATTGGTAATAATGACTGTGGGTCTTCCTCGATTCTGCCTAGCAAGCCTAGTGTTCAGTTCTGCAGACGCTGATGACGTAAAGAACGTCGACCTGCATAAAGTTCATAATCTCTCTGGGCCGATCGGGGTAGAGGGTGCTGAACCAGATGACTGTCTTGTCATCGAAATTCTTGACGGCAAGTCTCTTAAAGACAGGATCGCGCTCGCTCGACTGATTTGGACTAGTAAATTACTTCGAAAAGATGCCATGGGGATACACTGGTATTTTTGAACGTGAGAATGGTGGCCTCTTCGGTGAGCCTCCCTCCACTCCCTTTATCTAGATTGTCTCGACGGTAACCAACGTACAGCCACGGAATTTGATAGCAAAGCTGCCAAAGCTATCTGGGATCTGGAAGGTGTATATGCCACCTCGAGGCACATCCCTGGCATACGCTTCGCCGGCATTACTCATCCTGGAATACTCGGGACTGCGCCCTCTGCTGAGCTACTCGCCCAATGGAATGAACGTGAAACAGGGCTAGTTGCACGGAGTCCTGGCGCCGTTCCCCCTGTCGCGTATCTTCCTGATCCTCAGGGAGTGTACATCGGCCAGGATATTGCCGAGGAAGTAAGAGCAAAAATTGCATCGGAGGGTGCAAGGACTATTCCTGGACGTGAGCATGGGGGTAACTGTGATGTATGTTTGCCTTCGGATCATTAAGTCATCGTTGACGCCTCGCGTGTTTGTAGATCAAAAACCTTTCCAAGTATGCTTAGGTTAGTTTCTACATTTCTGTTCTCAGATCTCGTCCAGGGGTTCGAGGGTTTATCTGCCAGTGTTTGTCCCCGGCGCTAACTTTTCCGTTGGAGACCTGCATTTTTCACAGGGTGATGTAGGATTTATCCTTATGTACGGTTTTGACCAAACACTTGATGTTTTATCTTCCAGGGAGAGATGACATTCTGCGGAGCCATAGAGATGGCCGGAATCGTAACGTTCAGAACCAACATCATCAAGGGCGGTATCGAAAAGTTCGGACTGATGAATCCTATATTTTTAGTATGAACCTCTAAGCTCAGAACTTGCTACGCACCGCCTAATATGCTGTAGCCCTCTCCAGTCGACCCGCAATACGCCCAACAGGTCGTATTCGAGGGCATCAGTGCTGACGTTCACGGAGATGGAAAACAGTACAGCATGGACGCAACAGTTGCCTATAAACAGGCAGCACTGAACGCTATTACCTATCTTGGCAAGGTGAGGCTGATCACGAATCAAGCTGATAGACGGATGCTGATGTTATGTAGATTGGCTACAGTAAGATTGTTTCACACCTTACATTTGGCGATATGGTTTGTAACATTCTTTCAGCGCGTGAACAAGCCTATCTGCTACTTTCAGCAGCACCCATTGAGAGTCACGTTGGTGCTATCGTCGACTCACCAAACGCTTGTGTAACTATAGGCATACCCACTGCCATTTTTGATCAGGTTCATTTTCTTCTTGTGGTTTTCTGTACTTTAACCGTGCGATTACATCAGGACATTTTGCCCAAACCTGAAGGTTTGATGAAGCACAATTATGGCCAGTGCGCTATGAGAAGCGATCTAGTCATCTGAATTATTTATGGCCCAGGTAATGATTTCAATATGATTCACGATGGAAGGAGCTTCCTGCAGTATTACAATCTGTATGTAAATGTTTAACATCATCAAACGCGTATTTGTGATAGTGATGTGGCCGTGAGCTAAGCAAAAGATACCTTCTTACGTGTTTGAGAGCCTTCTGAGGCGATGGTCGGTTCCGGATTGGGGGCCCGATCGTGTTGTCTTCTGAGCTTTGTCTTTTCTCTCTTATGGTGAGCTTGTCGTGCAGCGAGTAGAGCCTTCGTTTCTTTCTATCATGGTTAAAGCAAGTTAGCAACGTGAGGGAAGGTATGGAAATAAAATTTGCTCGTAGACGTGACTCATAACACTGACCAGTTTCATTTTTGATACCGATAATTTGGGTTTTTGATCTACTCCGCCAGGATGCCCAGCCTAGATGAGATTGACGGTATGAGCATTCGTTGTAAGTCGGGTTGCTACACCATTGATTCAAAGGCGCGCGCTCACAACTCACTTGTATTTGATGATTCTTTGCAGTTTTACTTAATGTTTTCTCTTCCTGAGCTCCTGCTATAGCAGCTGCAAGGTCTAAAGCAGCCTGTAAGGGATCACTATCATGTTGAAAGTATTGAAAGCAAAAACAACAATACACACACATTTTGGTTTAAAAATTGTTTCGGTTGCTTTCCCTTTCCAGAAGAGGGAGTTCTGCGTTTCTTCTGTGTGGTTGGTATATTCTTGACCATCAGAGGAACATGAGAGGCCTCTTTGGGAATCCACAATGATGTCGAGTCCCTCGTCCTTGCGAGTAGTTCCTTGCTTATATAATCCAAGTTCAAACCGAGATAAAATCACTGATACCTCTTACCGATCACGCCTTTATATATGGGGTTAATGACGGCGAGTCTCAAGCACATCGCAACAATTACGGTCCACCCAAACCGCTCCATACCGGTTGTCTAGCATACCGGTTGTCTAGCATCAGTTATACGTTCGTTGCACATGAGCAATAGCTCCGAGAACGTTAATGCTTCCATCATGCAGTTGTCACTTACATCCTTTATCGTTGAACGTGTCAATGTCGGTACATTCTGTTCTTTTCTGGTCATCTCAATGGCGAGCGGCGAGCGTCCAACCTGAGCGATGATTCTAATACCTGAATTTGTATTGAACACTGTTTCCTTGTGCGATTTTGATGCCATAGGAACGTCATACACCAATTGTGTTCGCCCTCCCCTTAAACACTGCAAAGGTGTTCACCATCCACTTGATTTGATTGGACCGTTCCTTAGACGATCCCGTCAGACCTCCAAGACAGTCAAGTATATAAACGCGGAGACTCTAGCAGGTACTTCCCATTCTCTCCTTACATCGTCAACTCGTCGATTCTCACGCGCCCGCAGAAATGTGTCGAATTCGCCAGTAAATGGGTTTTTTTTCTCAATATACACCATTTGACCCTTCCCCACAGGGTCGCTAATTGCTATCGCCGCTGTGGACATATTCTGCAACTCGTAAGTACGATGCAGCAGTACCAGTCAACATCTTTCTCATCGCCGGGATCCTTTTTTTTTCTTCGCAGCCTGACACAGTGGTAATAAATTTTAAAGATGATTTTAGAGTTTGAAGCTTCGGGCTAATCGTCTTGACCTTCAAGGTTGTTTGTTATAGCCGCTACTGCAAGTTCAGCCCGTATCATCCTCGAGACTGCCAACCTCCTGCATGCACTCGCACGTGTTTGCAATAGTGGGTTTTATTATCTTTTGTTATTTTGGATGCTAAATTTCTCTTTTGTTCTCCATCTGTTTTTTTGCCGTGTCTCGTTGTCCTGACGCCCATCAATGCTTTACATTGTGCCTCAAACACAGTCGTTTGTTTCCTGAACAATACTGTACGATTCCCCATCATTGACAGATCATCTTTGACAAATTTTGAAAATTTTAGCCCCGCACATCGATAGTTTTTGCCCGAACTGCGCAGCTGGAACATATGCTCGCTACTAGAAACCTTTTTCCCTCTGCATAAATGATATCCTTGTGTACAGCGTAGACAACCCACTAGATAGGTCATCAAATGTTGATTCAGACACGTCTTGAACTTTTCAAGTCCCTTGAATCCCTCTGAACTCCCGCTTACGAAGCTGCGTGTACTTTTCATTTGTGCGCCACGGCATGTTGCCAACAGCAACGAATGACTCGCAGAACCTTGGAAGTTGCTTCTCGCATAATTGAAGTATTGCTAGTATAGTGACAAAGTAGTCTTAAAACAGCGATTGTCAGCCGAATCGAGGCCGCCAAGGGCGCTGATGTACTTGATTCAAATCATCATACTTTCAGCAAGCTTTCGAGTTGCCGCCGGACCGGTGTGCCGGTGGGGAGAACAAGCCTGAAATATATCGACGAGATCGTTTTTGCGGTCGCATCACACCACTTTCCGCGCCCAGTAGTACTCGCATTCTTTAGAATGTTTCAGGGATCTTGAAGATCTCAAGGTTGTGTTATGAATACGTTCTTGGGATTCGTGACCTTAGGCTGCTTCCTAGTAGCATCATGTATGTAATTGAAATATTCTGAGTCATTCAACATCTCGATGTGTGCATCAGTCGTGGAGCATGAACGGCAGTTTTTTTCGACCAGGAGTAGGTTCAGTCTAAACGTTGAACTCTCGCCAGTACCGAGTAGGACTAAGAGTGTAGTATATTACTGGCATAGTCCACTCGCTGAAAACCGGGATTCCGGAGTAGTAGCGACTTTTCAAGTTTAGAACCTCGTTTTGAATCTATATATGGGCAGATCAAGCGCTCGTGCTGCAGATGTAACGAGAGGTCAATTGACCCACTAAGGAAAAAGCAATTCAGTACAATTGCGATCGCAATTGTCAGATTGCATCATTCAAAATGACACTTGACAAGTTTGGACGCTCGAATAGAATCCAAAGGGTACACTAGTGATACAATTTCAAGCCTAATCTGCCATAGTCTCTTGCCAATATGTACCGTCTGCAGGTACTTTCAGCTCCCATTGACTCTCCAATATTACTTTATCCTTTGCCTTGACGTTCGCCTTCCACGCGAATTTTCCCTCTTTCTCCCCTCCCTTGCCATCAACCTGCTTCTCCCATGCAACTATCCCAAACTTCTGACCATCCTTATCAAAAAGAGCGATGTCACCGCCGTCTTTCGAATCTGCCAGACCTTCGGGCTTGCGCAGGATGACCCTGGCACGTTTGTCATCCACCGTCGGAACCGCATCGCGCACGACAACGTCCGAGAGCGCGAAGCCATGTTTGTTGTCAATCGTGATCACTGTAGTGTATGTAGTGCTGTTCTGTGCCTCACTAAAGGCGCCCAAATCAGACTTGACTGTGCGAGCTGTGCGCGAATATGTGACTTTCGTCGCAGGATCATTTCCGAGCGTGCAATGAAAGTCCTCGCCAGTGTTGACATCCTACACAGGAGAAGTTGAGAAAGATGCCTACCATAAGAGGTGGGAAAAGGCGCTCACGGTAATAGAGGTTTTGGAAACATAGCTATCATCGAGTATGACGCTGACTTGGCCTGCGAGAAGTCTGTATTCGCTACTGTTTTCGACTTGACACTATTTGAGTCGATGAATATATGTTCCCGTCAAAGTATTTTGACGCCATTTACCTGCAGATATACCCTGGGCTCAATTCTGGGGATCACGACATATGAAATCTTGGCTTCAAACGGAAGAATGGCGACAGAAACCTGATGCTCAACGCCATCGGACGGTATGGTGGATTTTCCAGTGATCGAGAAGAATACTGCAACTGGGGTCTCGTTGACGAAGGTCATAGGTTCCGTTGAGACGCCCATGGCAGATATCTCCTCGAACGTCTCGTCAATCTTCGAAGTTGAATGCTGTGAAGAGGCGCCAAAGGCGCCAAACAATCCTCCTCCGAAACCGTTACCTGGAGCCACTGTTGAGGCGACTTTCATAGAGGCTCCTGGGTGAGCCTGCAAGGAAGTTGTAGAACCTGCTCCAAATAGCGGCGTATGAGTATTTTGCTGAAATGCTTGATGCTGAGGCGCCGTTGGTACAAAGGATGCACTGGTACCTCCACTCCCATTTACCCCATCAACACTGTTATGTGCCGACTGCTGCGTAGGAACGTTGAAAACTCCACGCTTCTCTCCAAATAAACTCCTTCCTGGACCAAAGATGGCTCTTGGTCGGAGTTTAACTGGAATGAGTTGCGGGATGTTTTTTGCGACAGTGTCGGAGGACATGGTGCTAAGCGTCAGTGAAGCATTAGTCCAGTCTTCACCTGTGCTCTGAACTACCCGCGCACGGTAATGGAGCGCCACAGCAGAGGACGGTTTCCCGTTCTCTGTTTTCGCGTGCAACTCGTACGTGGGTGTCCAGAAAACATTGCCGACAACTAGTTGATTAAGATAAACAGGTTGAGTTCGCAGCGTGCTTTTGGAAAACAATCAAGTATACATACTGTACGTTAGCTTGAGATCGACAGTAATGGCATTGTCGGTGCCTAAAATGATGGTAACTTCTCCTCGAGTATCTCCTTTCTTTAAGACGCTTTTTTCGGTCTCTCGCTCGATTTGACGACCAAGAGCGATAATCTTCTCGTCAAGCTCATTCATCTATGAAACCTATCAATGCTAATGGCTACGGAGAAGGAATCATAACTTTTACGTCGTTTAGATTCTTGCGGCCCTGCTCGACAAAGCTTTCAAGGAACGCGGTCATCTGAGTCGGCGGAACATGTTCACCCGATAATGTCTTGGCATAGTTCACGAGGAGGTCGGCCTCGTGCTCTCTGACGCGTTTCTCACTCTCAAGAGCATGCTTCTTGACTTGAAGCAAGCGGATGATTTCTGAAGGACTGTCTGATGCATAAGATGTGTCTTTGCTGACACCAACGGTACAAACAACATCGTATAGACGGGCTTCCCCGAGCCCAGAGACACGAACCGAATGTGTGTCAATAGAACCAGAGAGCCCTCTGATCTCGACTTTGGTCTGGCCAGCCTTCATGTATGATCAATGAGCGTTGACGCTAAAGCCATCGTGTGAACCACCCAATCACTCACCTTGAGATTCACAGAGAACTGCCGAACTACTTCTGCCTTGGATGATTTAAAGATGGTCACTGACTTGATAGTGTCATCAGCCGCGCTGAGTCTGAGCGCAGGAGTAGTCGACATGATGATAAATGATATGGAATTTACAGTGGCCTTTATACATACAATTGACAGATGGCGGTTCCGTCACCGTGACAGCAGCACATTGGTCATTGTAAGTACTTCCGAGTCATTACCGCCCAAACCCAAATTAGGCGATTACCAAAGGTCTAGACCCTAACCCCATGTCAAAAAAGTGTGAGCAATTCACGTCAACACGCATGAAGAAGTAGCGCATGGTGCGATTCAAGGTAATTGCTTCTATCTCTTGCGGGTCAACAAGCTCAATCCTTGACAAGAATCGTTGGTTTCTTGTAGAACTCATACCTGTCGGCCAAACCAATGTTCCGATTCTCGAGGGAAAACATATCTGGGCTGCTATAAAACAGAGTGTCATCAACAACTTCGGTGACACGGGTTGGGGATTCGTTGGGCTCTCTCTTACAGGTACGTCCTTATCATCAGTGTTTAACGCGTCTGAATGTGCTGTAGTAAAGTATTACTCGCCAACCACGAACATATGCATCATAAGGGTTGCGAGAGACCATCACAAGATTGCATGGGGATCCATCACTCTATTATCTTCCATTGAAGGAACACGGTATATTCCGCACATTATTCACTTATCTGGTTCGTTTGCTGTTGCCCGTTTTCCACTTACATTAACACTTTGATAGGCACTATCAAACACGCACAACTTGCGGCTATTGCTCATAACCGTGAGATAGTTGCTCGTTATCGAGCACAAGCAAAGACGCCAGGTTTGGTAAAAGATATTTCTCAATATCCACACTCATACAAAACTGCTCTAGCTGGGCATCTGGATTCTTTAGAGTCTTACCTCGAAAGCTCCTCGGTCGAGATAGCTGCTCTGCATGATTGATCTTCTTCAAGTTTATCAGTATGTTTCTTCATCTTATGGCATTCTCCTATCGAGACCAGATCATCGTGTTTAAAAGTTCATTCGTAGTCTAATGTCGAAAAGTACACCTGCCTCGGTGTCGAACCGATTGTGCCAGTCTTGGTATCAATCGGCTCGGCAACATTCATCGAAGTTACATCAATAAAGCTCTGGACATGTTACAGAGCTGTGATTCAAAATAGGATTGACCGTTTCTTGCAGCCACTACACTGCAAATTAGTGATATGTACAAAACCTGTACCGCGTTGCAGATCCTTCCTCCTTGATCGGTCTTTGAGCCTCTGATACTCTCCAATCCTGAAAGATCTCTCAAGATCGCATCAGAAAGTATATGCATCGGTTTGTTTTGTTGAGTGACCGACTTTCAGACCCTCCTATAGAATGTATCATTCATCGACAAGGCATCGCAAATTTGATTTTAGTTAATCCCCAGTTCCCAGATTTTGGGGTAGAGGAGTGATCAAAGCCTCGACTTCCGCCTCATGTGAAACTTCGCGGCTTAGAATGTGATGCAGGTCTGTAGACATCTCCACGTTGTCTTCGGCAACTGATCTTGAATTTTTCTATGTATTCCATCAAATCTTTCTGTAGAGGTAAGATAGAGATTTAGTTGTGCCAACTCAAACTCTGAGAACACGGATCTTGCTGATTCATCGCGATGACAATGAAGGTATGGTCAAAGTCAACAACCACTCTGCCACTCGAGATTGAAGACGAAATCAATCTTGGGATAGCGACCGGCCCACCCTCGACGACGTTCCTGTCAATTTTATAATCCAACGAGTGTGGATATAGAGCTAGGCTTTACTTCCTTTGGCAGATCGCATACCCATTCTGCGTCAGTTGTCGGAATTTTCAAAGCACGTTCGTAACATCTAACTACACAGCACTAAGGTTCCTAACGGAAGATTACGCGATCATCACTTCCAATGTAGCCCAGGAACCTCGCCTTCTTAACCTCAAAATGTCCCTGGAGCCTTGTCGACGCCAAGGATCTTGCAACAATCGACTCATTGTCGTAGCGTGTCCCCAGTCTTAAGTGTCTTGCGTTTCATTCGGCCGGATTTCCAGCTGCTGGAGATAGGCGTTATCAATCACCGAGCGGTCGGCCGGGATCAAAAGTCTCTTTGGCAGACTAGTCCAGCCTTGTGTTGTAGAATACGGCGCATTACTCCTTTGACCTCACATAACAACATGACAACGGTCTTTATTGATTCGCTCGTGCAGAACCTATCAAACGGCTGGCTCAGTTTGGTCAAAAGATTTATACCATCTTTTTGGTAAGTGCTCGTTTGCAACCGTCGCCGGTCGCCAGATGATCTCAAGTATTTCCTCATGTTGTTTGTCAATACTGAGTACGAGAGAGCCATCGTCACGGTAGTCAATGCCATATTCCGTGTGGGTGAGCGATCACCAGGAAGAACCGGACCCCAACAGATGGGTATAATCAAGAAACATTGGGAGGTAACGTGGGTGGTCCCGATATGTCCTTCGAGATGAAAGAAGCGTTTGGCTTGTAGAGAAAAAGAGGGGTAAATGGCCAAACAGGTATAATATGCGGTGCATAATACACCACGCCGATGACGCGTGAATCGTGGAAAAAAACTGTTTTTTCTTGCTTCGTCCCTTGACCAGTGACCTTTCTTCGGATGGTAGTCACTTTTATAACGCTATGAGTTATCCAGAGCCAATCTCTATCCTTCACTCCACTTACTTCCGAGTAGGCATAGGACTTCTAGCACGGTAAATGCCTCTGCGCAGTATCCCATGACTCTTTTGGGAAGTGAAGTCGAGGTACCATACTTGCCCAGCGCCAGACTGTCACGCTTCCGCAGGCTACTCCAACACAATGCTATATTTACATACCGGGAATGATGCGAAAAGTGGGAATATTCTTACCCTCACAAGCTTTTGATAGGGTAGATATTATTACCAACAAGGCTTGTGTGGCGCATATAATTTTCGTCTTATAAGTACGTAAAGTTTGATGGTGATGGCTTTTGAAAAAGTTGATCAGCTTTTGCATTTTGAGCTGAAGAAGTTGGTTCCCAGATATTATGACAATCGAATCGTTGTTTTTACCTAAAGTGCGTACCTTTTCAGTGATGCGAGAAGGAGAGTGGGAGAACTTGGTCAGGTATTCTGTCAATATTTACGTAGTCTCCCCATGGCTCGTGGTTTTTCGATGGATGTCCATATTCTACCTATGGGAAAGCTGTTAACCATCGAGCTCTGCAAGGCACTCAAGTTCCGCGAATTACTGCCATGGATTGCGCAAGGCGTTTCTTGGTTCACTAACGAAGACATCTTCGATCGAAGTTTCTAGATTCAGACTTGAAGCTTGAGGACTTGAGGAGTTTTCTAGGGTTTCTTATACAATTAGATTCTCCACAAGGCATAAAATGCAATCTGATTGGGCAGTATATATATAAACCGATGAAGTAAGCGCATTCCAGCCCAACACCTTTACATTCTTACCTGTCTAGATTCACCTCATTCAACATGTCGACCAGGCCCATCCTCACCATCTCAGCCAGATATATCTGGGAGCTCGTTTTCGACTACGACAATAGTGGAAACACAGGTGGGAAAGGCTTACAATTTCATAATGCAACAACAAACCGTCGTTCCAGGGGAAATTGTCCACACCTTTGAATTCAGCAGATCCGGGTCATACACCTCTACAACGTTCAACGAGACCGTCGCCTTGGAAGCTAGAAAGCTCGCAGAGTCAGGTACAATCCAGGTCGAATCTGGCGTATCATACGGTCCCGTCTCCGCCAATGTACAAGCCGGATTTTCGACAAGCAGTGAGATCAATACCATGCTTCAGAGCACCACGAAGGAGCAGGAAGAGGAAACTGTAACCTGGTCCACGAAAGAAACCCGCCAATGTGAGCATTTTCGCTCTACTGGATCAAGTTCAGGGAGATCAATCCATTTCATTCTCTGCAGACACGGTTGGCGCTCACAGCAGGCTGATTCTGTACCAGCGCCATTTCTATGGTCCTGGAATGATCGTTGAAGATTCAGCCCTTCGCACAACAGCAACTCCGCTTACCCAAGACCAGAGGGAGGAAGTGGTTCTGGTCGATTTGGAGTTGGAGTCAAAGAACTTCATCAGCGGAATAACAGTATGACGCGATCCCTGGCGAAGGTGCCATTGCTAACCGATCTACATACGCAAGGTTGCCTATGGGGACCGCGCAAGCGATGCGCCTGGTGATCGTATTCGAGACTGGTTTGGGGGAAACGACGACATCAATTTCGAGTTCGAGGGGAAGTAAGTGTCGAGGACAAATGCAGAATATTCATGATACTCAACAGCAATATTACCCAGGTATGTATGGCTCCTGCCCAAGTGGACGACCAAAGTCTCCGAGGCCTTGACCAACTTTGATCTCGTTATTCAAGTCGAGGAGGATTCTCGATACGATGATCTTGCCGCCGGTGCTGGTGGTGATTATCGCTACCTGATACCTGTCAAACAGAGCAACCGAAACTTGTTCATTTCTCAGCTGACCTTGGCTCGTTCGAACGATCCCTTGGATATTCCCAGCGTAATTTGGTCTGACCTTCCTCAAGGAGCGACTCGCGATATCAATGCCGGAAGGGAGGGCACCTATCTTTACTTGGTGTGGCAGTTGCAGAGGGCTTATGAAATCTGAATGTCGTGCATAAACCACCGACTTTCTATGCTGCACCCTCTACCATTTCTGTACTATGACGTCCGTATGTTGTTATCTTTGTACTCTGGACTATCCATACTTTCAATAAGACGTGTTATCTATATATACGAGTGACCCACCAGTGCTCAAACATTACAGCCGACTTGGGTCGTTTGGCAGCGTAGTTCTCACTCGTCAATGAAACTGAAAATCTGATACCATGATATCCATGGTTCAATAGGGGAAGCACATTGCCGATGATCTGTGGATAAATTAGCAGGATAATATTAAACCTGAACAGCTTGAAGACCAAAAATGATGTGATGTCGAGGTCTAAGCAAAATCCGGGTCTAGATACATTCGAGTCCTAATCAGTGCCACGATAAAATTTCACGTGACCGCGATGATAGGGAGGACGTATCCGAACCAGTCAGATTGGTTTTATTATGCGGTCACGCAGAACTTGGATGCGCATGTTCTGGATATCGCTGAATACGTGCTACATTGCATAAATACATTCCTTCCTTATACAAGATCTAAAGATAAAGCTGGAGTCCTAGACAACATTCACATAATAATACAATCCTTCTTCTTCTTCGTGCTTTCCAGCTTCTTACGCTCCTTCTCTGCACGAGTCTGCAGCTCCTTCTGCCTCCTCTCTTCCTCTATCCTCCGCTGCGTCTCCTTCATCGCGTAGTGCTCTTCCTCCGCTTGAAGCCGTCTCGCCAGCTCGGCACTGTCAGCGTAAGTGAAAAGAAAAAGAAATCATTAGTACCATCATGATAAACAACAAATGAAGATGAGCACGCACTCGGAAAACGCGTTCTCAGTGCCCGTCGCCATTCGATCTGCTTCGTCTTGTGCACGTTGAATATCCCTTGCCAAATCCTCCGCCGTCCGCCCTGCCCAGTCCCCGCCCGCAGGACTGGCGCGGACGAAAGAAGCGTCGACGAAGACGCCTGCGGATCCGTCAACATCCTCGATGCGTTCCCAGACGACCGAGGGTTCATATAGGAACACGTGGTCCGATGCAAGGGAATATAGGGCAGGTTCTGGGGAATCAACTACGACAGTGGGAGGAGACTGTGGAACAACGGACGCGGGCGCGGTCGGTTGAGTCGAAGGGGCGCGTGATGGTACGTCGTAATCGTTGGGATCAACGTAGGACCTTGGCGCAGTTGTTGGGCTATCAGGGAGTTCAAGGGGTGTTGGAACGTCGTCTGGCGTATCTGACGCGGAGAGGACCGGCGACGAGGGTTCAGGTGGGCCATTCGCGTCGCCGCTAGCAACTGGAGATGCTGGCTTGTTTGTGTCATCGAGAACTTGCCAATCATCTCCTGATTTGTAGAGAACGGAGAGATGGGAGCTTCGGAAGAGTGCGACGAGGGTGCCTGGTTTGAGGGTTGATGCGAGGTGGAATAGCCCGTGATAGGTCATCTGAGATTGTGTGTTTTCGAGGAATTGGCGAATGGTGGATGCTGTGGCTGCATGTGAGAAAAGACGCATGAAGCTAATAAAAAATCTTCACCATTGTTGATCTTCCTGTGCTCAGCGTCTGTCCAGTCCTTGTCCCGTCGTCTGTGGGCCGAGACAATGTCGCCCTCTATGGGGACCAATAGACCACCGGTTATGTGATCGACCTCAGCAATCAGAGCAACCGCGCTGTCATAATCCTCTGCGTTCTCTTCACGCATTGCTCTTGCTTCTGGTGAATCAGGGTCAACGAGCCAACCATGTACAAGGTCAATGCCGACTTGGGAGAAGAGCAGAAGCTCCCCACCAGCTGTCTCGTTAGCTGGCTGGAATGAAGTAGATGATGTAAAAACAGGATTCAAGTCTAGGCCCTCTGCAGCAACGAATGAATAAGGGGAAACAAGACACCGTAGATGCTTACTTTGAGTGTGTGGCATGATTGAGAGTGCATCCGAGATGTCAACATTCGGGGAATGTCGAAGCAGGTATTCTGCGACGAGCTGCGAAAGGAACTCGTACGAAACGGTTGTGCGTGTTGGAGGCTCTATAATTATGTTTCCTCGCATGATCAAAATGTTGCCTGCATTAAGATACGATTGATGTTTAAAGTAGTTAGACGGCCCTTGTCGTCGCACGATAATATCTAGACGAACATATGGCAATGAACGAACACGGGCTGTCAATGCACTTCAGATGCCAGGACAAGATTCTTCAGAGGTTGCCAGGTCATACCCATTGAAGTTCTGTGTTATTATTTGGATAGTTTTGCCCTTGAATGCAATTGTTTTGAGGTACCAGACATCTGCCTGTGAAGACTGAATAGTAGGGGCTTGTGAATCTGTCATGATGCGAGAAAGAAGCGTCGATTGAGCGCACTGGTTGATACTTAAGAAGCGGATATTTGGTGCTGTTGATCCAGCAGTCCTTCTCTACACCGCCAAGTTCACAATGATCAGCATAGGTCTTGTACATAAGCCTCCTTTTCGGTCTATGAGATGTGATTTATTGCGTTGGTATCATATTTAACGCGTGAAATACGTGGAAAACGCGCCATTGCGAATACTGTTGCATTGCCTTGTCTTGGCTCGAGAAGGTGTATGGCCGGGCGGTGTTGAGCACTTCCAATTAACAGACCTCTTAGCGCATGTACAAAAAATTGTTATAAAGATGATGTGTCTGGCGACGGTGTTTTTTTTTCGGCAATATCTCCTCAATGCTCAAACTTGAGAGCTTGAATCTTGCCGGTGCAAATCAGATAGCCGCGACAAGATTATATTTAATATCATGTAGGCTTATGCTCCTAACTTTGGCATGTCTCAGAGCTCAAAAAAGGTCATTGAAGAAAGGCTAATCAGAACAAAGGCGGAAAAAAAATCCTTAAGCCTTCTCAATTCGAAGTTTGAATCTTTAAGGTCAATCAACTATTCCAATCCTCTTGTGGTCAATTCTATAGAAAAAGCCTCAGAGACGTGCTCTGAGGTACTGTATTACTACTACGAATGCAAGGTTTGTAGCATATAAAGGCCCAGTATCTCAAAACTCAAATCAGAGCTAGTGGATCACACCGTCCAGGTACCATGTGCAGCCGTCTGACAGAACCGGATGGCCTGAGAAGAGAGAAAAGAGAGATCGTAAGCAAGCACGGCTCAGCTTGTTGTCGACTTAAAATTTCATCCTTGGACATCACGATCTGAGGTGCGAATGTTAAAAGGGTAAAAATTCTACTACGCAGCTCATGCAGGTTTTTTACACGTAGAACACCAACGCAAGAGTCGAGAGGGTAGTAGCACCTAGCACGGCATAACCAGAACTGTAGCATCCCTTCAC